>JAQFZT010002753.1:0-10816 GCA_034696325.1 Camisiidae sp. | reverse complement strand
ATGTTATGTGTGATACATAGTTCAATTCAGTTTATTCAATCATTTATTTAAATTCACATCAGACCAGATCCATGACCAAAACCTTCTCATGAGATCTTCACCCATACGGTCTTCAGGAACCATTGTCTCAATCAATTTTCTTTGAATACATTCTCATTCCCGACTGGAAATAACAGTATATTTGAAGCCACATTTTAAGGGTCCGCCCTTTGGGCTCTCGAACCCATGTAAATACTGATTCTGGTATCAAACCTCGGGTCTAAATCTAGGAATCGAGAAATAATCTGATACAGTGTACGGCAACTTAATATCAATTCTCAATATAGACCACATCCATCGAAGGTTAACAAGTTTTCGAGTCTCAAGCCTTATGAAGTTTTTATAAGATTTGAATGTTGGCAAATGCACCTCAAGATTGTCTTTTTCCGGGCTATGAATATATCAAAATCTAAGTTTATCAACACTTAGATCATTATCATTACAACATTAGAAAGTCATATCATTTCTTTTAACATCTATTGTGTCAAATTTTTTTCTAAAATCAATTCAATATTTTCTTTGAGAAAAAATCTTTAACATTTGAACCAAAATTTCAATTTAATTTCAATCTAAACTGTCATTTATATGGATTTAAACTTATCTTTAAATTTATTTTATAATTAAATTATTGAGAATAAGAAATGAATAAAAATTTTAGAAAAAAATCAATATTTATTTGTAATATTACATAATTTCTCGATAACATCTCATTGAAAACTTTGAAACAAAAATTACAAATAAGTTTTGCAAGTAATGATTACATTCATATTACATAATAATCAAAGTATAAGTAATACTCAATCATTATTAAGATATTCATTAAATTATTTCAATAAACATTATCCTAAAAAACTTCACTTTAAACATAAGAATAGTCTCAAAAAAAGTTGAATATTTTTCTGAAAACTTTCAGACAATTAGTAAAAAAGACAAAAACAGGACATAAATTGAGGAAAAGAAATTGCGTCAGAAATAAGACGTTTCTTATTGTTCCAAAAAATCCAAAACAATGTTAATCAATAGTTGTCTTGTATTTCAAATGGGACGCGATTTAATGAGATCACCAGTATTTAGACGACGACGCGGGCGGTCACCGAAAATGTCGTCATCGTTGCGAACACTTCGGGCCAACTTTTGTATGTTTTCAGCGATTGATTCTCCGTTTGGAATCATTGGCACCTAAAATGAGATAATAATACGTTTAGTACTCAAGTAAATAAACAAGACATACATCTAGTTCTGTATAAATAATTGTCTACTGTTTGCGAAACTAAAAAAACTAAAAAATTGTATACTTTTAAAGATAGCAAAAGTTTACATAAATATTTTATTCACGTCTCAGTCTTTTTAGAGAACAATTTTATTCATTTATTCTCGCTTTGAATAAACATAAGAAGCAATAAGTAATAAATACATTGAATGAAAGACTAAACAGTCATACAATGAGTGCTCACAAAGAAAAAGTTTTCAAACATTTATAGTTAAGTATCTTTTTCTCAGATTAATAATTAGATTAAACGGTAATTGAGGTTAATTGTGTTGAGTCTAATCCATTAAGTAGTTTCTGTCAATGAGTTCATATGAGACAAGTCGACAACCTTTCAGTTAATCAATAGATTTAATTCAAACAGACATAACATATGCTTTTGAGAAACCAAAACATTAAGATTTGAAAGCAATAACATTTCTGTCTGAAAACAGTACTCAAGTCTGACTCGAAATTTGCAGATTGAAAAACAATTCATGCTTTGATTCACAAATAATTGTCGAACTATTTTCGTTGCTTTAATCAAATGCTAAATAAGTAAAGGCTTTGTACTGAAGACTCTTTTAGCAAATAATTAGAGATTTGATTAAAAATAAATAAATGCCAACTTTAAGTGCGATATGAAAGCCAAAGAGAGACTCGAAAGCAAAACTAAAAAGACCTGAAACTTCTATTTAAAAAAGTTGAATAACTCTTAAAGCACTAAATTATTTAAATGAGAGAAATGAGAGCTAACTTTGTCATCATCGGTATCTTCTTTGAGGACATTGTATGTCTTCCATTGTTGTGGCACTTGAATGGGTAATGAATAAGCGATTTGTCCATTAATTTGTGCGTTGTTTTGGTCCGACTGTTGACCACTTCTATTCATATAACTATAATCACTGCCAGTTCTAAATGCAATCGAATCGTCGTCTTCTTCGTCAGAATATGAAATCGAATCGAAAGCATTTCCTTCATCGACATCGATATCAAATACACCGCCAACTAATTCATAATCAACGGATTGAGATCTATAGCGACCGATTGGTTGTGATTTTAGTTTATTATCATTGAATTTTTGGTGCGCTATTGTTTGCAACGGCTTTGACTTCAAATCTAGATATGAGTAGTTGTTATCTATTTTTGATTCTTCTGCAAATAAATCAAAAAATAAGTCAAAAAATAAGTCAAAAAATAAATCAAAAAATAAATCAAAAATAAATCAAAAAATATATCAATTGTTTCCTAATTCATGTCCAACTTTTTACAATACTATAGGCTTTTGTTAGCTTTCAGAGAATTATTCGAGTTTTTTATATTAATCCTTATGAATGTCAACTTTTCATTTAAGAGAAATTCCTATCATTTAATTTAATTACTATTTCTATAAATAGTAAAATGCAATAAAAAAGTTCATTAAAGGTAAGTCTATAAAATTCTATGTCTTAATGAAATGATTGAATATTGAATCAGTTGTTAATTATTTGCATCACTTGAAACATAATTTAATATTTAATGATTGCATAAAACTATAATTTTTGAGTTCATAAGATATTTGAATGAATAATAAATGAATTTTATTCAACGGTTTTTGGGTCTGATTCTTATATGAAAGTTAAAGAAATAAGTTTTGGAAGAAATGATTACCATTTTCGAGAATTGTCTGTTCAGTCAAATAGCCATTACTTTTATCATTAACTGATTTGATGTTCAATTTGTCCCCAATTTGGTCGAGTAAGTCATATAATGACTCTTCGTTTCGGCCAATCTTAAGCTGCATTTCAGCGAATCGGGAATGTTCTTGTTCTGTGAATGTTCTGATCCTTTCTTCCATCAGTTTTTGTTCTTCACTTAAGAATCGTTGAACTCTTTGTTGAAGTGAACGCTTTTTGGCCTCGACTACACTCGAAGACTTGTTAACTGGTCTCGAATGTATCAATTGATTGTCAAATTTTGACGGAAGTATTACTCGAAACACTGGAGAATAGCTATGACTCGTGCGAAGCGATTCGATTCTCGAAACGTTACTCTGGAATGAATGTAAATTTGCATTTAATTATGAGAATCATAAAGGAGGGCAAGAATTAAATTTGAATAATCGATAAATAATTTCTCTCTTTTTCACTCGAATTGTCAAACAATAGTAATCAATGCTAAGGTTTAGTTCAATTAATAATAGGTTTAGTTTTTTCAACTATACTTGAGGTTAAAACGCATTAAACGAGAGAATATATTAATGGTTGAGAAAAATAATTGCTTTTATTCATTGATGCCTTTGACTGATTTGAATAATTCTCCAGTAGATCTCATGCGCGAAACGTTTCAATAAGTCTTAAACTTCGGAATGTATGCAAAAAGCAATTTTCACAAAATAATAAAATACGAGTCATCAAATTTATTATAATTCTAAGCATAAAAGGCATGAATTAAGTTATAAAACAGTAAATTCATACTAAAACTATAGCTTAGGTTAAGGTTAAAAACAAGATAATGAACTCAATTGTCTTCCTGTTAACTGATATAAAATAGAAAATAAAAAAACTCGAGATAATAACTATAGATAAGAGTTAAATAAATGTGCGATTAAAGGGCAATAAAACCTTAAATTATAGCGAAAAAGTGGAAATTTTATACAAAAAAAGCTGATTTAAGAGAATTTTTTTTGATACTTTACAGCTGTGTTATAGAAACTTAATGACTATCACGTATTGTTGATATCAGTTGCAGACAAATAAATACTGTTTTAAGCGAACAATGAATTGAAGAAACTGTTAACATATAGAGAGTATTCGAAGCCGTTGTCAGTAAAAACTTTTGTCTGAAGTGCTGATTATTTTGTTGTGTACTCTCTTTCTGTGTATTATATATTTGAGAGAAAATCTATATTTACTTCTAAGTTAATGTTGACTAATATTCTTCTTTGATTATCATTATTGATATGAGTGGCGTGAGTGTCAGTCTTGCAAACGGCACAATGATTTATAGCCCATTGGCCAACAATACGTGTCCAACAGAGATAATCGTGTTCCTAATCATTATAAATTGTCAATACATTAGACCAATATTTATATATTACACTCTATCAGAACAAAGTCAAGTCAAATATACAGCCAAATAAAGTCTAAACAAGTAAAAAATAGACCAAAACCTAAACAAACATAGCAATCAAGACATTAAAATAAAATTTATGATTTCAGTCAAACTTATACAGCACTCAAATCTAAATCATCTATTGTTTGATTACTGGGACTCAAGTGAGTCAGTCTAATAGACAAACTTAAATATCTTATGAATAATAATTATTATTATTTATTGTAAATAAGGTTATAAATTATATTACAATCATAAGAGTGAGTCATTTCAATGATTTGATTTTCATTTCTGTGCTCTCTTTTTCATAACTCAGTTCACATTTACGGAAACACAATTAAATTGATGTGAATTTTTTCTTTTATTTTTATTTACTTTTCTGATTCTATGATAAGAGAAAAGCGGGGAAAAAGTTCAAGCAATTAAATACAATCAAATTCAATGCATAAATAACATAATCAGATGTGACATATTGTTAAAAACTAGACAAAAAAGTTTTGTTCAATTTCTGTCTGTCGGACTGTCTATTAGTAAGTCTTTCCTCATCTCTCTCTCTCTCTCACACACACTCACTCTCTCCCCCCTTTCTCTCTCTCTCTCTCTCTCTCTCTCTCTCTCTCATACACTCCCCCCCTCTCTCTCATACACTCCCCCCCTCTCTCTCTCTCTCTTTGTGGTGAATTCGAAGGACAAAAAGATTGAAAATACCGGTAGTTTCTAAGGGGGAAAAACTTTTTTCTGGTTTTAATATTCATATATAAACTCTCACAGCTATTAAGTCATTGAAAATATAATTAACTGAAAAAAGATATGCTTTTCTCAGTTGAGCAAAAACTTAAATCTAACCGAAAAGTGATATATAATTGAGTTTTTGAAAACCTCATAAATGACATATCATAACAACGATAAGAAAGTCTTGTGGAAAACAAAACTCACTCTTAGTTAACGTTTCGGTAGTTTTTCAGCAATAGTTTTATGTATTTTTTCTGCAATTATTAAATATTTCAAGGCTTTTATGAGATAAGAATCTTATTTTGAGAAATAATTCTGTGGTTTGAATGAAGAACTGATTTATATTAGAAAAAGGCTTACTTTTAATTAATTATAGTATGATTCGAGTGTATCATGACTTTCAAGGAAGTATTTTTACGAAAATCATATGATTATATAATTTTTATAATAAATATGTTTTTTTCAAGGATTAAAAAGTTTCAAAAACAGATTATTTTCACTCAACTCGTATTTTATTCAAAAGAGGAATCAGTTTTAATAAATGATTCATTATTTTCATGACAAAAAAAAAGTCTATTAAACTTTTCATAAAAGCCTTTGTTTTTAGGATTTGGAGAAAAATTATTTTCAAAAAATTGTATTGAGAGAAATGAAATTTAAACCTAATATGAAAAACATATTTAATTACTATTTTTCGTGATTAACAAATTAATGCAATTGTAATTTAATGACTAATAAAAAAAATATTTCGAAATATAATTAGAAAACTATTGAGATTTCAAACGTTTGACACAATTATTGATAAATTTCTCACACAATTAGAGAAAAATAAGCAGAAAATTGAGTGAAAATTGAGGATTAAATGAGAAAATAATAGATTTGAAGTAAAGAAACAAAAATGCCATTAAAAACAGGAGAAAAACTATTTCGATTGAACTAAAGCGGAAAATGAATTTTTTTAATTGAGTGAAAATACAAATAATTAGAGCATAAAATCGATGAATAATTGAAATGTTTTGAAAGAATTGATAGAAAGACGGCTTTAGACATGATTTTGAACTGAAATGACAGGAAGAAAGACATGATTAAGACATGATTAAAATGCAAACCATTGTTATTCCGGCCAAAGCGAGAGTAATGGGAACCGAATTCTTAAGGAAAGTGTCATCACTTCCATCAAAATAGTTGTCATTATGTTTTAGAGTGGAGTTGAGCTGATTTTCTTTGCAATGAATGCCAACATTAAGACAATTGCAGACAATTTGAACCATAATTTATGCAAAACTTCTAATAAACTATTGATAAGTATTTAATAAGAGTTGTCAACAAAGTTATGATTAAATTAAACTAAAATTTCATTAAATTATTAATATATTAAGTTAAGAAAATAAAGTCAAGTTATTATTGCATTAGAAATATGTTGAATATTATTATTATTATTGTCCTTCACGTAAACCCTAAAGTCAGATGATTTTTGTTCTGCTAGTCTTTTCTCTCCTTTTTATCACTCAGTTTTTTCATACTGTCATTCATTACTCAAATCAGTTGTGCATAAATCACGTCTGCATTACTGTAGTGGAGGTTTAGCACAAACATTAACTACTATACAGTTATAGACTGTAAAGTTGTCTCAATGTTCACTCAATAGGGAGTTAAAGTTTTTCAATCTGCACAAGTTCTTTATGGTCAAACTCATTGTATGAGTAGTAACACGCCTGCGCTCTTTCATAACATCCGATTTCTATAAACATATGAGAATTTAAAGGGAAGGCACAGGACTAGAGGTTCACATTTTTTCACTAGAGCTCAAGTGGCCAAAAGTTTTATAACCCGACAGTTTATAACTTCGAAACTCTTCAAATTCTAATCAATTATTGACAACTTAGTGAACAAAAATTCGTCAATTAATTAAAGGAACTGTCATTTAATAGAGAAATAATTTAATAATAAGTTTTCATACAGTTCTTTGCAATTTATATAACTTGAACACAAAGAAAATATAACTTATCATGAAATTGGAAATCTTTTTATCAAATTAAACAATATTATTATTAACTTTAAGCAAATTATAAGTATTTGTTTGGTTTTTCTTATACAAACTTTTAGAAACTATCAGTACTCAGAAGTTTTTATACAATTATTCTCAGTTAACCTTTATATGAAACTTATATTTAACTTTAAACCATTCAATCGTTGTATATATTTTCAAGTTTATAAACAATTATTTCTCTCAGATCTCTCACAGTTAAAGCCCAAAATGTCACAGTTTGTGATCTTTTTTTAAGCTGTGAAAAGTAAGAAACTTTAATTTCAATTCATAATGTGTTCATAACTACAAAGATTTGAAGCATTAATTCATTTACAAGTACTATAAATATACCTTTTATTTGTTTTCTATGAGTTTTGATCTCCTGTTGATCTCTAACGTTCATAAATCTTATTTTTCCATTAAAGACATTTTTGAAATAAGCTCTCTATTTACAAGTCTAATATCACAGTTAAAACTATTCCTTAAGTTTTAATAGTATTCACAGATAATCTGTTTCCTAAAGAGCTTCATGACTACAATGGGTCTCATTTTAATTGAGATCTTAAGCTCAAAATAGTTTAGAATTAAATAGAAATGCAAATATTGAGACCTACGACACGTGCAAACATTCACGTAAGAGAGAGAGAGAGAGAGAGAGAGAGAGAGAGAGAGAGAGAGAGCTAGACGCCATACAATTATTAATCATAAAAGCTAAATCATTTTCTCAACTAATCATAATGAAGAGCGAATTTTTTTTCAAATTAGAATATTAAACAGAGCTTAGGATTCCATTAGTCTTGATTTGAATATTTATTTGACTAGAACACGAAACAAAAATAAGAGCTGAATTATTTTCAGAATCTATTTTAGTTTCTAAACTATTTATTTGTACAGAAAAGGGTCTATATTTGCATTCTGTCAATATCTATCATCACTTCTAACTTTAGTTGGCCTTAAAGTTTTGAGTTTATGTATATTTAGACTGAAAAAATTGAATGGAAAAACCTCTTAAATTACATTGTTTTGAAAGATAGAAAAGAAATAAACCCAATGAGAAGCCCAACTAACAAATTCTCGAAAGTGTGAATCATGTATTATTTAATTGAAATATTATGAATAAGTGAAAGTGAATGCGATTACAGGTGAACTTATGAATGAATGTTTCCATAAGAAAATACAGTAGTTGTCAATTGATGTTGAATAATAACAAACAACTTGTTTTTAACCAGGGAATCAAAACACATTGTAATGAAAGTTTTCAAATACTGCAAGTATTCATTACAGTAACTTTTGTCAGCTGTCCATTGATCCTAAAGGGGAAATCCATCAAATTATTCTATTTAAATAGTTTTATCTAAAATTCGATAAGAGATAAAAACACATAATATATTATTATTGTACTCAATATTAATAAAGTTCATCACAGCTTTCGGTTCTCTCAAATCAGCAGTTTTTCTCATTCAAAATAATTAAGAATGTTTTAAACCTTTTTATCTTTTAGTGACAACTTTTACCTAAAAAAATTCATTTACAACGAAACTCTAGTGGAAAATCTCAAGTTATTTTCATCTAATATTTTGTGCAAATCCACTCCATACTCGAGCAATTATTTTGCTCGAGTTTTTGTTCTTTAAAAAGGTTTTGAAACGATTCTCGAACTGAAACATTTATTATTTAATTTGCTTTATAAATATTTAAAAATTTCATAATTGCTTAATGACATGTTTACAAAGCATTATAATAATCATAATAGGTTTGAGTCATCAAAATATAAAGGAATATTTAGTTGATTTGCAGTCAACTTAATAGTTATTATGGTTGAAAAACTTCTAGACATATTAATGTATTGATAAAAATAAGTTGAGCTGCAATTATAACAACCGGTCCTAACAATAAAAGTTAAGATAATTCTGAAAATGTTGATGAGATTTTGATATTCAAAGCCGTTTAGACTGAGGTAACAGTAATTCATTAGAAAAAACTTTGTGTACAATGACATTAATAGCTTTGAATTGAATTAATTGATTTAATTAAGTTATTATAGCTGTATAAGACATTGTAATTAACTTTAATTCATAGATAATTTTATTCAATAGTATTATTCTCGATAACATCCCGACTGACCCCGATTTAAATACTGTCTCTGCTAATAAACTTTTTGATTTCAATTATGAATATTATCTGTGACCACAGTTTTCTCAAAGACAATCCCTTTCGGCCCAAATCATGTTAAAATTTGTGATTATGTCAAAACTGATTTGAAATATCTCTGGATTATCACCATTAGTGCTAATTTGAATAGATTTGAACTCACGCTAAACTTCATGCACGCAACTAATGCTCCACTTGAGACAAATTAGCTTTTGACTCAAGTCTCATTAAAACCCAATTTGTTCTTAAGTTGCAAATGAATAATAAAATAAATTCAAGTTTAAATCACTTATTATTTAATGTACGGAAGTTTTTCAATTCAGACCAGATTTAACACGTCTGAGATCAAGAATATTCATCAAAACACTATCAAGACGTCAATCAGTTCTCATCATTTAATTCGTTTTTAATATTGATTATCGAAAATGACTGATAGGTTTGTATTGCTTTTTAAATTTGATGAGTGTTTAGGTTTTGATCATAACTTAATGATAACTTATAGTATAAAAATAATTATTATTAACTCAGTTTAGATCCAATTTAACAGTTAATATCAAACTAGTTTTTATTAACTATCCTTTGGCAAAATGAGAAAGTTTGATAACATTCATAAAGTATAGTTCAAGTCAATAACATTTAAATTGAATATTAAATAAATTTTTTCTTTTCAATTAAACAGTTTTGAATCTGTGTTAAAATTGATAACTTGAGTGTCTCATTAAAATAATAGATAATTTGTATAGTTTAGTAAAATCCTGGTTCTCATGAAAATTTGATCGAATGATATGGAAAACAAAAAAAAATAGAAGTTTTAGATAATTTTGAATTGCTTTTTATAAATGATTTCAAAGGGTTTTTAAAATCTTGATATTTATAGCAAAGAAAATGCATTAAAAAGTCTCGTTAAGATTATGTTGGCGGACGAGTCAGTGGTATCTTGTCTTAATATGTTCTTTAAATGTTGTTTCGCAACGGAAACCAGAACAGGTCATCACTGAATGACACTATAAAATATTAATAAAAAGCATAATAAATTAGGAAGTCTTTTGGGACAATTATGAGCATTGAAACTGACAAAACTTGTCAGTATTTTTCCTAAAGCTTATCTCAATTAATAAACAAATATAAAAAAAATACAACTTAATTGTTGTTTAGTAACCATGAGATTAAGTCAAATAATTTCTTTATCCAAGAGATAAATCAGTTTTTATTAATCTTTGAAAAAATTTTCTATTCATAATAGTGTCTCCCAATTGACTTGTTAGAGAAGTCGTTTGTTAGAAATTCATTTGTTAGAAATAGTAATTGAGGTGAATGTGATTATAGATATTATGGTGGTGAACCTGGTTATGGAGGTCAATATTGAAATAGATTTCTATCAATTTTTTCTCTGTATTTGAAACGTATTTCAGAAAAAATATTAACTAAAAAAATTGAATCACCTCCATAGCCACCATAACCAGGTTCAGCTCCATGATATCCATAACCGAGTTCACCACCATAACCTCCATAGCCAGGTTCACCAC
>JAQFZT010002752.1:0-10818 GCA_034696325.1 Camisiidae sp. | reverse complement strand
CGCGTACGAACAAAAAACATGCAAAGCACTAAAGTATATATTTTAAGAACTCCGTTAGCAGTTTCAATAGTAGTACATTTATCTTTGAATTACTTTTGACTTTAAGTGCACTCAATCTGTTTCCAATGATCGAGTATTGAACAACTGGACAACTTTCAAATAAATGCAATGCAAAAGAATTACTACTAAAAACTATCTCTCATATAAATCATTATCAACATTAAGATATAATTAGGAAAATAATTTTAATTTAAATATCCTGTTATAGAAAGAGTTTTTATATAAAAAACATATTATTAGAATACAAACAATTAAAACTTTTTTTTGTAATTAGGCATTCAAAAGTAACTTCAAATACACGGATGAATAGTCATAGTATCGTTAGAGTCAGTCAGTAATATCTTTTAGATTAATTGAAATCAAATAAATAATTATAAACATTTTCTTTCAAAAATGTAATACAATTTTTGTAAAAAAAGAAACAAAATTAAAATATAACTTTCCACTGATTCACACAGTTTATAATTTCTCAAAATCAATATCTATTATTAGTAATAAAAGTTGTTTTTGTGGTTTATATTTGTATAATAATAGGTTTCGAAAAAATTCTATCAAAACCAGACGTCGGGTTCAGCCATGCATTTAAGAAATATATATATATATACTGTTTATACAATTGGAAAACATTAGAAGATTGAGTCAAATTTTATCAGTTATACAGCAGTGAAAGTGTATTAACAAGAATGAACGCAAAAATAAGTAAATTCAGTGAAATCTCTTTTTGGTTAGTTTTTTATATAATGTTATTTACAAACGTTGAATGCCGTCATCACGGAAAAGGAGATATAATCATCATTGGAGGCGGTGGTGGTGGCAATGGGGGTGGAGGTCATGGCGGAGGTTATGGCCACGGAGGAGGTGGACATTCACAAATCGGTAATGCTATTGAATATTTGATTCCATGTCTATCAGTAATGAAAAATTTGTGAATTATGTGTTTGTACAGTTCCAATTCCAATACCAATTCCTATTCAGTCTGGTGGTGGTGGACATTACTATCATCATTCATCAAAAATAAGTAAGAGTTTGTTAATAGTTTTGAGAAAATTCACAACTGAATACACTGTTATATGAATTAAGTTCCAATACATGTTCCTGTCTATCACGGCGGAGGCACTAAACATAAAATTAACGTCTATGGAGGACATGGGGGTTATGGAGGGCATGGAGGCTATGGTGGAGAGGGTGGTTATGGAGGGACTGGTGGATATGGAGGTCATGGAGGATATGGAGGATATGGGGGTTATGGAGGGGATAGTCATGGCTATGGACATGGCGATGGCTATGGTCATGGTGGGGGTCATGGCGATGGTTATCATCGTTGAGGTGAGACTTCTTATTGTGTTAAATAATGTTTAACTTTCATCATTTCAACTTATATGCAAAGTTGCAAATACTTCTTTCACTTTTTCTCTCATTTATTATTATTTATTTGATTTCAGAACAAAAAATTTCATCAAATGAATCATTAAATGTAAATAGTTCTCAAAGTTTCAAACAAAGTTTCAAATCTCAACCCTTTCAAAATTAAATCAACATATTTTCAATCAATGACAAATTCAATTTGATTTTTCCCGAAATTGTTAAATATTTTTTCAAAAAAATAAAGATTAAACTTTATTGTTTGAGTGACTGACTTATTATGTTTATTATTATGTTTATCTCTATAGAGTTGAACTCAATTTGTGAGAAAAAAACTAAAAGTTACATTTTGAAAACAATTTCATTTTAAAGCTTAGTTTATTGGCTTCAAAAAGACATTTAAATTGACTTTTGAGCTAAAACTTGAAAAAGCCGTTCCGGAGCTTTTGAGTTTGAAATTTTTGAATTTTAAAAAAATTTTAGACATAAAAACTTAAACTTAAACTTAAAACATACTTCGAGAAAATGTTTGAAAACCAATAAATTAAATTTCATACTAAGAGACTTGAGTTGATGTTTTCGATAAATGAGATTCTAATTTATTAGTTCTCAAAGATTTTCTCGAAGTATGTTTTAAGTTTGAGTTTAAGTTTTTATATTTAAATTTTTTTTTTAAATTTATCGAAAATATGAATTCAAGTCTCATGTTTGAAACATGAATTCTATTGAGGAAATTTTGAAAAGTTAAGGAATACATTTACTTAGAGATATTCATACCAAGAGACTTGAATTGATGTTTTTGATAAATTTAAAAAAAAATTAAAATATAAAAACTTAAACTTCGAGAAAATCTTTGAGAACTAATAAATTAGAATTTAATTTATCAAAAACATCAATTCAAGTCTCTTAGTATGAATATCTGTAAGTAAATGTATTTTCTGGTAGTGTTGCAGATCCTTTATGACTAATTCCTTGACTTTTCAAAATTTCCTCAATATTTTCCGGTACAACAAATTTTTACTATAACTCAATAGAGTTTTATTTTTTCATTCGAAAGATTACAAGTTATTTTTTGATATTATATTTTGTGAAATAATTGTGACAAAAACTTCGTTAAATTTTTTGACAACTTAAGTGAAGCCCTTAAGCTTATAAATTGAGTATAATCTCAATCATAATACATATTGAATGATTATTTGATTAATTAAATAATGAAATCACCAAAAGTATCATAGACTATATTCCGAGACATTTGTATGTGAAGGAATGGCCTTTCTTTCGGCTGGGACTCAGAAGTATATTCCGGTACTGTACCGGCCATTCCGGGACATCTGGCAACTCTATTTTCTGATGATAATTTCTCAATTGACTTGGATTTGGAATCGATGAATTAAAAATAAGTAAGAGGGTGTACGCAAGACTCATCTTGATTGTGATGCCGAAAAAGATGCCGAAATATACCTATTTTTTGAAGCGACGCCTACTTCTACATTTTTGGTCCTTAGGGGTCATGCACATAGTACGTACTCTACTTCAGGTGATTTTGAGACCTCTACCCCTTAGTGGGTGGAGTCGAAGTATTTTTATTTGAAAGAGCCCATCAGTTCAAAAGTACACCCACTTTATAGTCCCCCAGGGGCGGTGCCTAGTTAGTAATCATCGACCGAAAATAGTGTTATTTCGGTTGCAAGTTTTCAATTTTGAAAAATTCCATTTCACTGGATTTGGATTTCTCAAGAGCGGAATTACATGAATTTGGATTGTGATAAGCGAAATAACACTATTAGAAACTATGTTCACTGTTCTTCAATACAAACTTCAAATTAGTTATAATCAAGAATAGGTTCGCCATCTCTTGGATAAATAACTCAAAAAACAGTTCACAAATATTACTGCATTTTTGTCAGTCAAATATCAATTTAAACAATAATATCCGCTCATTATTATCATCAATAACTCTACACAAATTAAACTTCAATAAGTTGTCGTTTAAACTCATTTTAAAAGTTTTTAATAAAATAAATGCTAATCAAATAGTGTATCATGTCTTTCATTAGAGGATAATATTTTCTATTTATTGTATTAAAAGTACATTAATTTGAAATAAATAAAAAGCAAAAACACTGAAATCAAGTGATTATTAAAAGCAAATGATGGAAGAGATCGCAAATGTTGACATCGATGAGGGAAAGTTCAAATATGTCTTAATTAAGATAATGGACGAGAAAAATAATGCCGTCAAATATATAGTGAGAGGATATCTGTGGGCTTCATATCATGGTTGGCATCGATTTCTCATTACTTTTAATTGAATATATTTTTCTCATTTCTAAAGTCTGATTAAAACTTTGATTTATAGGAGATATTGTGGATCAGTTGGAACCACACATTAAAGCTAATAAATTGACGTTTGATTGTGTGGGCGGAGGAAGAATAGAGCATAAACCAGAACTCAAGACTATTAAAGTTTATGGATATTCACAGGGCTTCGGAAAAGCAGATCATTCTATCACTTGTCAGTTACTTAAACAACATTATTGTGATTATCAATCCATTGGTTGGTCTGATGACGGATATTAACTATTCAGTCAATTCACTCATTCAATACTATTTTTGATTTGTCTCAAGCTTTCGATCCAATAATAAGTCAAACTTAGTTTAATTCAATTTTAATTCAATTTTGAGTAATCAATACCTTTTGCAATCAAATCAAATAATTAAATACAATATAATATAACTTATGAACTTTGTTTTCAACATTCAATTATCAATTTTTCTTCAACACCAAAACAGTATATTATAATAATTTAATAAAACCTGATTTTTGTGTAATTGTTTTTTAACAGCATTTCAATGATTGATAACATTGTATAATACAAGTCGACGTTTGTATTGAAACAATTCTTGATAATTCTTAATATAAGTTACAATAATATCAATCAATAGTTTTCTAAAATTGTCTTTTCTCTCAATAAATACTACAATAACTTATGAGTCGAAATACACTCTTAATAAATGACAATAAAAAATGATCAAATAGTGAACTAAAATATCTTACAATTGCTTTCAAAGTGAATAAAATAAATAAATTGAAAAAAGGATATAAAAAATAAGAGCTAAGAATATATGATAAATAAATGATAGTTTGGAAGGTGTAGAAGAAATGTAGAACTATTGGGTTGGGTTTTCTGGTGAATGAATTCTCAAGCAATTATTGAGTTAAAACCTGAAGATAACTATCATCACAAGTAAATAAATTATCAAAATTGCAAACTCAACTACAGTAAATTCAAGTTATATTATTCAAGTCAACATATTTCGACTGAATTACAACTCATTTGAAAAGCATTTGAGTAATGATTCAGTTTAAAGGTTACAAATCTGTAATATTAGGTATCAATTACTGAATAAGGTTTTCACAAAATTATATTCAATTTTCAAACCAATAGCTTTGGCTCAAAATCTAACTCAATATTTATATGACTTATGTTGAAGACCAATATTTGGCACCCAATTAATGGTAAATTTAGATAAAAAACATGTCTAATAAAGTAATGAATACTTGAGTGAATAATAGGAATGACTTCCGAATTGAAAATAAGGAATAATAAGGATTATAAGAAAAATAAGAAATAATAATAATGTGGGATTAGTTTACATAATAAGTTAATGGAATAATTATTATATTAGAGTAACAGATACTTTACCAGAAATTTTTGTTCAGAGAAAATACAGCACTAATTGTGCTGTAATTCAATCCATTTCAATAAGAGTGGGTTGAAGTGGGTCTTGAATTTCTAGTATTTTATAACTTTAATAACTTATGTTATTAAGAAGTTTTAGTCTTATAGCTCGAAAAATAGTTTAAATTAAACATTCAATAAAAAGCTAATGCAAAGCGAGTCAAAGCAAGCGTTTCAACTTTGAAGCCCTTTTCTCAAAAAGATGGGTCGACTCCCGCACCTCTTTTATAGAAATGGGTCCCAATTATTGTATAATAATTCGTTAATTTTGAGAATAGGAAGAACGACATTGTTTTTGAACACTTTTGTCAGCCTTGTGAACACATTTCAGAAATTAGTCTCAATTTGAGTTTTAGAAGACTTTCGAGCCGAAGGCGCGTTAGAACTGGATTTTGTGGAAGTGGTCGAACTCTTACGACTACTGGCAGACGAACCTTTCATGTGCTCATCATCTGATAGACACCTGTCCGGTAGGGCTGACCTCTGATCTTCGATTCTTCCGGCTTGAAATCTGAGTATTAAACTGAAAAAGTCTTCGTCCGGAACTGTGGGCGCGACAGCCTATCAGACAATTAAATAGATTATTAGTAAAAGTCTAAGCGTTAGTTTAGAACTCATACAAAAAGCAAATATTGAATGAAGGGTTGAAACTAAGAAAAACTTATGTTCACCTGAGACGGAGAATTGCTTTGAGTTGAGACAACACTTCGGGGTCTCTCCAAAGTCGAAGGTCTTGAGACAGATGATGATCGATCAGAAGATGTTCCCGGCATTAAACTTCTCTGATCTTCTAATCGACTCGCTTGACATCTCATCAACATCTCAAAGAAGTCGTCGTCAGGCAATACATTAGCGCCTAATGACAACTGTCTCGACGGACCGATACGTCGGTTGGTATTATTCATAACTCTCATCGGAGGCAAATCATTAATTTCATTATTATTTTGATTATTGTTATTGTTGTTTATGTTTCGGTTCTGTTGTACGTAAGCATTAATCCGATTTAGTTGTCCGGGAAGACTTTCGGGTCCATTCGTAGCGCTGTTTCGCCTCAAAGGCGGTAATGACGCCCTCTGATCATCCATTCGTCTCTCTTGCATACCAGCGATCAGATCAAAGAGTTCGTCGTGAAAGTTATCGTTTTGCGACTCTTGTGAAGATGAAGAAGAGCCCACATTTCCGATATGATTCCTCATCGCATGAGGATTATGAGGGTTATTACGATTATTATTATTATTATTTGTATTATTGTGAGTGTTAGGATTAGTGTTATTATTATTATTAAGCCCCGGATTCACAAAATGCATATTTAATGCAGTTCTTTGTGGGTTCATATGGTTTGCGGGCATTCGTTGGCCACCATTACGTTCTGGTTTTCTATTCTCTTTATTCTCGATCGCATCCAAAGCACATCTCTGATCATCCATTCGTCCGCTTTGAAATTTTGACACCAAATCAAGAAAGTCTTCATGACTTTTAGATATAAATTCACTACTTGTGGCGCCCATTAGTTGTTCTTCTGTTTGATTATTCAAATCTGTATTACTGTTCGCCACTTCTTCGACAGTCTGTAGTGAATGTTTTCTTTGATGTGGAGTCATATTCATTAACTCCATCTGATCCATACTTAACCGTTTATTTCTTCCATATCTGTCATTCTGTAGTTCTTTATTAGGACTACTGTTGAGGTCCGTCTCTAAAAGCTTTCTCAGATCAGTGATACTCATCTGAGCCGTTGTCTGACCAGTAATGTCACCGATTTCTTGAGATATCTCTAAATGTTTTTGAGCGTAATTGAGAGCCTCGTGATGGTCACCGATTGCGGTCAAAGCGTTACCTAAACTCCAATAAGCTCTTCCCTCTCCAATACGATCTCTCAATTCTTGTGCTATTTTTAAATGTCTCAAATGATATTCAATCGCAGATTTATAATCACGTAATAGTGTGTAAGTATTGCCTAAACTATAACAGGCCTGCGCTTCCACCACACGATCTTTCAAATCTTCAGCTAATGATAGAGTCTCTCTATATATAAAACAAATATAAACTGTTAAATACTGTATAAGTTT
Source organism: Camisiidae sp. (assembly GCA_034696325.1). Lineage (NCBI taxonomy): Eukaryota > Metazoa > Arthropoda > Arachnida > Sarcoptiformes > Camisiidae > Camisiidae sp. Next base: position 3,584 of record JAQFZT010002752.1, on the reverse strand, counting down.
TAGTAAAGACAATAAGTTTTCAAACTTACTTATAGTTATCAACCGCTGCTTCGAATTGACCGAGAAATATGTGTGCGTTTCCTAAATTACATTGAGCTCTGCGTTCGGCCGCTTTGTCACCAAATTCTCGAGCAATTTTCAATCTCTGAATTTTAAAGAATTGATAATTTAATGAAAAATGCATCTCAACCTTAGTTGAAGAGTTCAAACATGACATACCTCTTCATGATATGCAACCGCTTGAGTGAAATTTCCCAATAAGTAATGAGTATTACCTAAATTACCACAAGCTCTTCCTTGAGCTGATTTGTCACCCAATTGTATCATTAATTCAAGATTTTGTCTGAAGTAAACACAAATTTAATTCAAATTAAAATCAAAGTCAAAAAAATAATTATTAAGACATACTTATAATAATCGACCGCAAGTTCTAAACAACTTTTCACTTCTTCGGGAAATTCTCCAGGATCTTGATTTCCGACTCGAGCCATACTTTTGCCTTTTGTGTGATAAACATTTCCCAAATTATAAAGAGCTCGACCTTCGCCTACCTTTATATTGAAATAAGATTTAAGTTAATATTTAATTAAATTTAAGTAAAACTATATTGAATTACTTTATCAGATAATTCGCGACTTATATCGAGATGTCTTTTGCAGAAAATGATAGCGTCATCAAATCTGGACATCATTTTGAGAGTGTTTCCTAAGTTTCCGCTGGCCTTCGCTTCACCGATTCGGTCACAGATTGACCTTTAAATTGATTAAACAGTTTATTAAACATTTGTACTCATTATAAAACGTATCAATAATTTAAATCAAGACAAAAAAGTAATAATAATTAATAGGTTATGAAGACATGAGTTGAATATAAGAGAAAATGACTTAAATGGTGGACGAAAACAAAAGATTGGATACAAAAATGAAAGATTTAAAGAATAAATGAATGAATACTTGGCAACAGTTAAGTCCAATTTGTGATAATCCATAGCTTTGTGATAATTAGATAAATAGAAGTAAGCGTTTCCTAATTGTGAATAAATGGCAGACAAAGTCTTCAAGTCATTGGTTCCACACTTGACCGCAGCCTCAAAGAAAGCCACCGAACCATTAAAGTCTCCTATTTTACAAAGACGTTCGCCTTCGAGGGCTAATTCCATACAAGTCGACGAATCCATTATAATTATTTAAGTATTTAATCAATTATTTATTCAATTGATTTATTTCACAAATAATTTCTTATTTCATTTACTCATTCATTCATTTAATTTGTTTGTGAGTAAAACGGTTTTTCGCGTATTGAGTGAGTGAGTCTGCGCACTAACTATAGTGAAGCGCCCTTTTGTCACAAACAGCTATTATTTATTTACAGTAAAACACTTTCTTCATTAAATTTATCTTTTCATCTAATAATTAAATGTTTTTTCAATTTCTTATTTAACAACTCGTTTTCAAAATTAAACTAAGAATTGCTTATTTAGATTTATTTTCATATTTCCACAAATACTATGATTTTCAATTACTTTCCATTTACTAGAGTTGACTCAATCAACTTTTCGTGTAAAACAATTAATATTTGAGTTTTAGATAAAAATAAAACTCATTTCAACAAAAGTTTTCTTTACAATAATAAGAATAATTTTTTAATTTTTGCAAAACTACAATATTCTGAAATACTGATAAAAATTTAGAAAAATAATGTGAAGATTTTTTATGAAAAATTGAATTTAGACTTTATTTTGAAGAAATGTTAAGTTTTATTGCTTTTGCTTTAACTACAATCTCATTATATTGAAGGCTATCTTATATGAAATGTTAATTTACACTTATATTTAAAACATATATTTGTTAAGCCCTTTAGATAGAAAAATATTTTGCTAACACTTCTCTTGATCTTCAATTGCAATCCAATATCGATGTCTTGAAAGAGCTTCTAAAAGGCTTTGATTTGAAACGAATTTGAAGATTTTCGGTAAAAATAACAATGTTATTGTCCATCAAAAATAATCAAAGTTAAGATGTGGAAAATCCTCAAAAACCGAGATATTCATTATTGTATAGATAGAAAATTGAAGAAAATTCAATATTCAGAGCATTCGATTGTGTGATCTTTTCTTCTTCACAATAATATTTGCGTTGACCGAAGCCCTATGTCTTAATTCTCTATTAATTATGATTTAAAACTTTTATATCGAATTTAAAACTTTTATATCGACTTTAATCGGTTCCCTAATCATTTCGATCTCCATTTCATTGATTGAATTCAAATTTTTGTCAATTCATCTACAATTAAGTGTACTTTTAATCCATGAAACTTTAAATCGAAAACTCAATTATCAATAAAAACTATAATTACCTTAATTATAATATAAATTACATCACTTATAGAAATTCAGTTGATTTTTATTCATATTAATCAGAAGAATGTCATATTGAGAACCGCCTGAAAATACATAACACTCAATGTGTTTATAAACATTACTAACAATCAATTTTAGACAATAGAAATCTATTTGTGTCATGGATTTTACAGAAGAATATTTTTATTTTGACAAAATTGACTCATTTTAAAACATTGGAAAATTGAATAATTCGATGAGTACTCTATTGAAAATTGATTGTTCAGAGAAGGGAATTGAATAAATTGATTGAATAAATATGAATGTGAAATGAAATTCAAAAAAGCCTCACCAGACAAAATCTCACAAAGGATTTGAATAAAATACTAATATATTTGTGTTCTGTTCTAACTTTTTGTTTTTAAGAGGAGTTTTGCTGTTTTTTGTGCATACAGGCATTGATTTATTTATGACTTAAATACTTGAATATCAATATAAATGAAGCTGATATTGAAATGTGAAAATATACACACGCAATAACAATATTATTTATGAATGGGTTAGTTTATAATGTTGGTTAAAAGTGGATGCTATAGCCGTTCATTAAGAATAACTAGACCCAAACTCAACTTCAATAGGTGTCTCATTTGCAATATTGTACGAGTGATAAACCCACTGAAGCACTGCAATTAAGGGCTCTTATGTCTTGTTAAACATTACATTTATTTTATCAGATATTAAGAGTGAGTTCATGTGCAACTTCGGAGTTCTACTCCTACTCACTCATGGAATTTTATAGTCAATAAATTGAAACGTGTACAAAGACAGAAAGTCTGCGTTTTGTTTGCACTCAATTAACAATAAAATTGCATTTATTTTGGTAGTATCTCTTTGGGCTACATTTTGCAACTTGAGTGCTCTTTGCACAAAGAAAAAAATTACGTATTTTTATTAGATTAATTTTAATTATTCTTTTGAAAATTTTATTTAAAATAAAATATATTTAATATATTTAGTGAATAGTTAAGTTCTTCAAATCTAATGCCAAACAGGTGTTTTTGGCTCAAATTTTTAAACTCAATCAGTACCACCTGTTTGATATTGGATTTAAAGAATTTGATTATTGAGTTATTCATCATTTGAAGAGAAAACACATTTTGAGTGCATTTTAAACAGTGAAAAATTTTTATATTTGATAGATAATTAAATAAATGAAATCACAGATCACTTTATGAGACTCTAGACT
>JAQFZT010002751.1:0-10818 GCA_034696325.1 Camisiidae sp. | reverse complement strand
ATTTTTGAGGCGAACCAAAATATGGATAAATTTTATATCTTATTTCAAAACAATCCAATCCCATCCACTTCGGCGAAAATACCTTAATAAAATGTTAATGAAAAATATCATGAAAATCAATAAATGAAAAGTAATGATTCCATTTTGATTCTCATTGAATGAATTCTTAATTTAAATGAAACCAATGTCTTCGATATGAAAATATTTTTCCGTTTAAAAAGATTACAATCAAAATTGAATGTCTCAGTCAAATGTTTATTTTAATTCAAATCAGCAATTGTAGAATATGTACTCATCAATTCCAATGTCTCACATATGTTCACAAACAAAGAAGAATAGTTTATTTAGACTTTTACTGTACAGGATATTCTTTTTGTTCGAATATTTTTTTTAGTAATTGAGATATTCTATTATATATACTACAGCGCATACTTTTATTAGAACTCTTTGGAAAAACGGAATTCACAGGCTCGGGACCCTCAGCCAAAACGAAAGCCTGAACTAAAACTGTGAGACTGTGCCCATCACTGAAAGGAGCTATTGACGAAAGCACTTCATTTTCATTAACTTATAATTATTATTTGCTATTATATGTCATAGTATCAATAAATTTGATTGCTTTGAATGCTTTATAAAGGGGAGGCTCAGAATTAGTTGATCAGATAACATTTCTAGGCTTTTTATTAATTAAAATGATTATTAATATTTTTTCTCTACGACTTATACTTTTTTTTATACTGCCTCTTGTTTTTACAATACAACGGTTTACAAACAAATGTTATCGACTTTAAAGATACTAGACTTTCAAAAAATGTACACCTGTTATGAAATGTTGGGAAATCAATATCATTAAAAAAATTTATAAAAGTTATTTCATTTGAGAAACACTCAAATTAATCATAAAGTTTACCTGAAAATAGAAAAAATTAGTTAAAACTAACAATTATAAACTCAAATAATGAGAATCATTGAGTTTTTGGTCATCACTATTTCATTATTAATATACGGTTCGTATAATATAAGAACTTATGAAACATTTGAATTTTAAGCCTAGTTTTCCATTACTTGAAACAGTTGTTTCAGGACAAGTTTGCATAAGAGATGGTCAATATTGTGGTTCAAATAGCAATAATTCTGGGAATGAGTGTTGTAATGGTTTGAAGTGTGTGATGGATGCGCCGCATCCTATTCAATGTGTAGGAGAGGGCTGTAGACCTATAACTTATAAATGTCTCGATTGTATTAACAACGCTAATGGATTGTGTGGCGGTCCTAATGATATCAAATGCTGTCCAATGTATGGATGCGGTCGAAATAATACAGACCAGAAATCATTCGGCAAATGCTTGCCTTATCCTTAAATTTTGTGGCAGTTTAAAAATAGACTTTGTTTAAAAATGTCATAAAGTCTTATTAAACTTGTTTCACTTTTCAGTATTGAATAAAATTCTTGTCGAGTATAATTGTTTATTAATATAGAAAAATTGATATGAGCAGATCAGACTCAATAGTAAAACAAATTATTAATTTTATAAAATTATGTTCAAATAATTTGTTTTAATATTGATGCTCATCTGCTAATGTTCTAACATTCTAAAGGATTGTTTTTAATAGTAATGACAGACATAGAATCCAAGCGCAAAATCCGACAAAATTCTTTCTCATCCAAATAAGTCAATCGATTATCAGATAAATTAATATTCAAATGTCTTCTAGAGTTTGTAAACGATCCGATTTAAAAAAAACTAGCATTCAGTGCATTATTTTGAAGATAAATAAATAGTTGGGTTTCGGTTTGTTGATGAAAGTCAAAAGTATGCGCTCTTATTCTCTGTATTTGTTGATGAGATAAGTCTAATGTCCTATAAACAAAAAAAGAAATATAAACATAAGAAAATTGATATGAATTATGAGTTCAAAACGGAAAATTTTTTCTCATATTGAAGACATTGGTTTCATTTAACTTGAGAATTCATTCAATGAAAGTGCATCAATCTATTGGATTTCATGATATTTTATATTAACTTTCAATTATAATACAATTAACTATAAGTTACAATAGAATTACTGAAAAATAGATTATATGTTGACTGTTTTGAATAAACCATGTTAACAAATTGTCTAAATAAGCAGTGTTCTCCAGGCTCGGAGGCTCAGCTCAAGGCAAAAAACCTGTAAAATAAGCCTTGAGGCATGTGTTTTAGTATAGAATAGATCTACAAATATCTTAAATATATTCAATTAAATTATTAACTTTACGTAAAGTGTGTGCACATTTTCAAAACTACCAGATATTCTCACAAATTCTGTATTTAAACTAAACATTGAATTGTGATTTTTTGATGCGCAATAATATTTCATAAACATGTTTACTACTTTGATAATTTCTGAAATATGATAGTCCGGATACTTATCAAAAGTCCTAATAGAACTCATGAGACATTTGAATTTTAAGCTTATTTTTCAATTTATTTGAGCAGTTGTTTCAGAAGAAGTTTGCTTAAGTGATGGTCAATACTGTGGCTCAACTGATAATATGTGTCCGACTCCGTGTTGTGTTGGCTTGAGGTGTGTTATTGATGCGCCGCATCCTTTTCTATGTATAGGAAAGTGCTGTGAACCAATAACTTATAAATGTCTCGATTGTAATGACGAAATATGTGGCGGTCCTAATCATATCAAGTGCTGTCCTATGTTTGGATGCAGTCCCGATACTACAGACCCGAAATCATTTGGCAAATGCGTGGGTTTTGATGGTTGAAAAGTAACTTGAGGTCAATTTTTATAAGTTATAGTTACCTAACAGTTAATTTGTTAACTCAACACTAAACAGTTATTAGGATTCTATACTCATCACTCATTATTACTTTATTGATAAAAGACTCAATATATTATTCATTATTTGTTGCAATTATTGAGAAAATAATAAAACAATATTCGTTTGAAAATTGAAATAATTTATTGTTCTTTAATTAAGACATTAAATGAAATTTGAGATGACTCGTGATCTAAAAGTATTGTTGAAATTATATCTACTATTCTTTCATCGTTTTTCATTCATTTTTTCTCTGTTAGAAAGTGAGTGAATTTTTTAAGATAACTTTTAAAATATTCTACTTAGAGATCAAATCTAAAATTCAAATTGTCTTCTATTTGATGAGTCCTACATGACACCATCGAATCGGACATAGCATTTATAGTTTTTTCATTTATAAAATTCATTTAACGGCTAAATTAAAAATAATTTTTATATAGTTTCAAAGGCAAAATGTTCTTATCATTCATATCAATGATAGGTTTTCTTGAAAGTTTTGTTATAACTTCATTATATTTTTGGGACAATTTTGAAATATAAATTTTTTCTATTTCAAGAATATATTGTTTATTATAAACACATCTTTGAAATTGTTTAGAAATGCACTCAAATTGTATTTTCTCTTCAAATGACAAATAACTCAATAATACTTCACACAAATCATCACATAATCTATGACTGAATGACTCTCTCTTTGGATACAATTCAATCCTATTATTAGTTAAATGTTTGTTATTATTATGACTCAATCTATTAGTTTTTGAAAAGTATTTGCCCATAATTTGCATCAAATATTAATTGACAGAAAAGTCAAATCATTAATATATTGTATTCATATTTAATTATGAGATAGACTTGAACACAAACACTACAATTTTTCGTTATGTTCGGGTTATGTGTGGGTTGGAATTCGGGGCCGGGTTTGGAATTAACTGATCCCTCCGACTTGTTGAACAAATACACATGAGTTATTTATTCGTTTATAGATTTAAACCCTGTGAGATTTTTCGTTTCCGAGAAATAAAATTTAGATAATAAAGTTTTTCATAAGAGCCCACGTATTACAAGCACATCATATATTGATTTTCTAATCAATTTATTATAATACACTTGAACACAAACAAAATTCATTTTTCAAACAAAAATTTTTATAATTTTCAGTCTATTGTTGTACTTTATAATATATGTGTTGTATTAAAATGTCTTCAAAATGTCAAGTATTTATTAAATAATAATAAATTACAAAATCAATGAAATATACAAAACACAATTGTCTACACTCAAAGATTCGAACAATTTTGAGCTAAAAATAATGTTTAATTTGTTTTTATGAATCAAGTCTTATAACAATTATAAGTCTAGGAGTTTTGCATTACTCTTGTGAGAAGAGAACACTTATCGATCGGTAGATTGAGAGCGAGATTTCATAAATCTTGGAAAATGATTACAATTAAGCTTCAGAAGTTGTTCTTAGAATTTAACAATAAAAAAGAATTAATCTTTTTGTGAACCATTGAGTTCTATGACATTTTTTACTGTGTTTTGTTTTTAATTTTATTTTATTAAAAGTAATCCGATTAATTCGGTTTTTAAATCGAAAACATTATGTAAACATGTATGAAAAAAGTTTTAGGATGTTTTCAATTTTATTTGAATTTTATTGTAATTTATCGTTTTTATTTATTGAGGCTAAGTCTCGAAACTTCATTAAATATTGTTGTTTTATTGACTTAAATGAATCACATTTGAAAATTGTATGAAACGGTGGTTCTAATGATAGCTCGCTATCACTCACCCAATGGTTGATATACGAAAGAGTACTAAATATTTCCATCACTTGAGACAAATTGTGTCAGTAAAAAGTCATGTTTAATAAGTTATGGGCTGATTGGTCATAAATTATTTTTCAACTCGCATTGTTCAATGCAATCGAACGTATATTAGTGTTTCCAAGGTCACCTCCACCTTCACTAGAATGGAGGTGGAGGTGGATTGGAGGTTGAGGTGATAATTGATTTTACAGTGGAGGTGGAGTGGGGGTGGAGGTGACTCTAGTGGAGGTGGAGTAGAGATGGAGGTAGAATTTTTACAAATTTGGTACACTAACGTATATTTTCATTTTCATATTAATGAGTTTTTCAGTTATGTTATAGTTCCAAATTATGTATTAAAGTATTAAAAGGAGATATAATTTTTTCAAACTTTCGTGTCATTTCAATAATTTTGAAAGCATTGCTAAAATGATGAATTCTTAATAATATGAAAAACTTACAACTCTCTTATCAAGAATGATACTCAATATGTAAAATTTATTTGAAATATATTTTTATGAGTGTTTGAAATAAGTATTATTACAATATATTAATGTAATTCAACTAATGATTTCTTTATAATGATTTCAGTTCTTCTGTATCAAATTGAGTTGATTGGAGTTAAATTCAACATCAATTGCATTAAATTTAGACACAACACGATTCGGCAATTAAGTTAGCTGAGTAAATCTTGTTTTTGAATTTTATCAGCAATCTCTCAAATAATTGTCATATCTTTACCTGAGATAATCTTAATGAATTAGTGTCATCTCATAACCATAGATAAGGGTGTGATTATTGATTGTTATTAAAAGTTTTTAGTTATATAGAAATATTTAAGACAGAATATAAAATAAAAGATATAAAGTTGGATAAATAGGGAGATATTTTTGAATTATTCACAAATTCAAAGTTGCAGTCCATACTAAATATGCAAACTATAAAAAGTCTTTGGAATCTATCGAAAACATAATAATTATGTTTGTGTGCAGTTTTTTGGTCCCAAAAGCTTTATCAATAGTTTCCGTTATATAGAAAATACTTAACTTATATTTATTATTCAACTTAATAGTATTTATGCTTTACTTGAATCAATAAAGAGTATTGAATAACGCGGTTTTCATATAAGAGTTATTTTGCTAGAAGGTTTCAAAGAGCCAATGCTATGACATAATAAACGTTGAATTTTAAAATTTATTGAAAAATAAATTATTATACAGATTAATTAATTAAATAAATCTGAGACTTGAACTACATTGGAAACAAGTTTATACAATACTTTAGTTAACATAACATATATAATTACCTGTAAACTTTATTGCACGTTTCAATTAAATACTACGCTATTTAAGCATTACTTGAATTAATGCATAACTAATACTTATAGAGTAAGTATTAATAGTATTGAAAGACTAACTCTAATAACATATTATTTTGAATTATAATTTGTGATAAAATTTTTGGGTACAATTCTTTGAATAAGTTTACAGTTAATTAATTGCTATAAAGATTGAAATATGTGTCAATCATTAAATAAATGGTTTGATTAACAGTACATGTAAAGGGTATCACGACATAACATCGCGGACAAAACATCGCAGGACACTTCATCGCGGACATAACATCACAGATCAAAACATCGTGGAGAAAAATCATCGCGAACCAAAATATCGTGGAGAGAAAACATCGCAAACCAAAACATTGCAAAATAGGTGAAAAAATTTATACTAATCATTTTTATTCAAATACTAAAATAAATATAAAAATATATAATAAATTGAAAAAATTAAATAAAGATATTTTAATAATCAGCTTGTAGTTGAAAATTATATGCGATTCCACGAAGATAATCATCTAAGTCTTGGTTGCCACAATCCTCGACGATGGTTAATATGTTATTCGCTGTTTCTATAAATTTGTCTGCCAGCTTGTGGATCGTTACCAGCGATGAACTGTTTAATTTGAAGTTCGTTAATGCTCTGCTCTTTTTTCAGTGCATCGATGAACTTCCAAATGGACGGATGATGCAAAGATAACGAAGAGCTAAATCTTCGATGCCAACCTTCGATTGAATTGTTCGTTTTTGGCAATCCTTGTATTGTGCCCTCATACTGATTCCATAAATTAACAGCAAATAATGGATTTCTTCGAGTTCCACGTGTCCTCAATCTACCAATGAATGTGTCTTCGAAGTAATCCAAGAGTGGCTGAAGAACATCTTCATTTTTAACAAAGAATTGTGTTGCTGTCAATTCTTCGAATGCATCATTGACATCAGCTGCTGGAACAAAGGAAAAGGCTGCTAGTTTTCGGACTTTGATTGTAAATTCAGCATCTTCTGGGTCCACGTATTTTGAGAGTATATCATTATTTGCTTGAATACGTCTCCACAAACATTGAAGAAAGTGGAAGAAGCAAGCTCTGTTTTGAATGTTGGGAAAAGTCAGTCTGAATGCATTAATTGCTGCTTGTTCAAAGTCAGTCATTATCGAATCTGGTAAAAGACCATCCTTTAATCCCTTCAATGCTTCCAAGAGTCTTTCATATGTTGGTTAGTCTTTCTTTGCAAGAAGAGCATAGATACTTGGAATGACGTTGTTGAATCTAACTCCATGAATTATGTAGAGCTGTTCAAAGTGAGGTGGATTGTTTTGAACGTTCCATCTGCATACCAATGTTGGCATTCTGCCATTAATCTTAATTCCTTTCTGTGGTAAATATGATGATGCGTGTAGCTGTCGGACCACTGTCAAACTTCAAGAAAAGTTCTCCAGTATATGTTAAACTGTATTGCTATGGAACCTCTAAATCCAATAAACTTGTAGACTCTGCCAAATCACCCATTCCAACATTCCTTTTTCGTTGAATCATTTTCTTCATGGCTGCTACAGATGGTAATGCTTCTTTGACTACGTCTGAAACAGATATAGAAATTATCAAAATTGAATCAATGCAGAATAGTCATTTGTCAAAATGGTTGTCACACTGAAACTGAAAAAGTACCAAATTATTTTTGTCTCATACTACAAAACATCCGAGACAAAAAATAATAGTCAAAAATGCAAATTTCAAATGTTAATATGATACGCATATTAATATCATACATACACACCTTAAAAGTTACTATTGAATTGCTAATATGGAAAAGTTTAAAAGATAAAGTTTATGTTGTTTTGTAATCATAAACATTGGCAAAGTTATGAGTTTTGAAGAAAAACTCATTAATCGAAGTAGTGAATTGTGGAGGACTATCTCAGTTATCTTAAACTTCAATTAATTTATAAGAAATAAAAGATATCAAATTACAATACGATTGCATTACCGGTACAATTGCATTACCGGTACAATTGCAGTACCGGTACAATTGCAGTACCGGTACAATTGTAGTACCGGTACAATTGCAGTACCGGTACAATTGCAGTACCGGTACAATTGTAGTACCGGTACAATTGTAGTACCGGTACAATTGCAGTACCGGTACAATTGTAGTACCGGTACAATTGCAGTATCGGTACAATTGCAGTACCGGTACTGCAATAGTACAGTTTTTGACAATAGTAGAGCCGAGTTTTATTAAAATATATACTCTGTTGCAATTCAAAGGTGTCTAATTTTATTATAATCGACTGCTATGAAAAAGGATTAATGATTACTAAAAAATTAAAATGTTTTGAAGACCAAAGAAAACGACTACTTTGTAGTTCAAAATAGATAGAACTTGAGATATGACAAAAATAATTTGCATTGAAATAATTGAAAACCGATGAGATATCAATAGGCCAAAGAGTGATAATCTCTATGAATCATGAATGATTTCTGTCGATAGTTTTAGCCAGTCTTGATTCAGACTTGAGAACTGAAACTAAAATTTTTCAAAGACTGAAACTGGAATAGAAAATTATACTGAATCAACACTAGTTTTAACTCTAATAATGAGTAAAGTTTTTTTTTATAAAATAGTAAACTGGAAAAAGAGTTGCCTAACAGTGAAGTCTATATTTTAATTTAATCCAAAACCCGGCTCTACTATTATATCAGAATAGATAGATAGATAGTAGATAGATAGATAGATTGATAGTAGAAAACTGTAACTAATAGTCACTAGAGATGGGAAATTTTACTTCTGGACTTGTCCAAATTATACTTATTTACGCTAAATATTTAAGCTTTTACGCTCTATTTTTAAGAATGTAAACTTTTTTTTTAAACTTAAATCATCTTTGAAAATATACATGTGCAGCGGGTTCACACCCCTAAGAGTATTTACAATTCGCAGATGCCCGCATGATCCAGTGCGGAACCAGGTGTGAATGTTTACGGGTTTGCAGTTTGAAGATTTTTCAGATGTTTAACCGCATTAAAAGATTTAATACTTATTGGATTCTGAAAAGTGTGAAATATATCAATAGAATTCATTAATTTAATTTAAATTAAAACCAAAAATTTCAATTGAATTCAAAGGATGAAAACTCAGATAATTTTCTTTTTAATGCTAAAATAGGCGTACAGTTTGAAAAAATGAAGAGTTAATAGAACAATAAGGTTGAATTGAGTAAAGTTCGCACAGTTGAGTTTGTGGATGTGAGCACTGGCCTAGATCGGTCCTAAAAAGAGATTTTCACCTCTGATCTGTCCCAACTGTCTTAGACTGTCTTAGACTAAAACGGTTCAACTCATCGGGCTGCAGATTAGTGAGAGGTAGTTCAGTGTTTCACAGTTTATGTGATTCACACTATCCTAATCTGGCATAAGCCGCTTTAATAGCTCTGAATGACAAAGCGTGATATAAATGTAATAATTGGACATTTGAAATAAAGCTCAAAATATATAACCACCATTTACTTATTTGGTAGTAAACTGCTAATATACTCTTATATAATAAATCCTTCTGCAGCAGGCTTACGAATCAGCCTTTCTCAATTGTATTGCAGTTTTACGGTTGCCAGGTCAGGTTTGCAGCATTCCTTGAGAAATTAATTTTGCAAAGAGGGGACCAAAGTATATTTATAAGTTTTTATACAAAACTTTTTGTGAAAAATCATAGGGGGGACCATGGTAAACTTTTCAAGAAACTCTAATCCTTGAGACTCAAGGCGAATCATTGAGACCTGGCAACCGTATGCAATTGTACTGCAATTGTACCGGGACTGCAATTGTACTGGTACTGCATTTTCTCATTAAAAGGTTTCTGAAGATAAAGACGAAAATGTTAATAACATTGAAGAGTCTGAATTTGAGTTGATGCAAAGATCAAATGTTACAAAAAACGCTGAGCTGCGTAGAGGAAAAAGATTTTAGTTCTTACCTGCTATTACATGTTTTTCAAAAACAGTAGGAAGCGCTGGTGTAAGTCTTGCTGCCACAAATGCCATTAAGAGTGCTATCAGTGCCATAGGAGGAGGAGGAGGCAGTAACAGCAATAAAGATACTGTCATAAATAATAATTATAATATGACTGTAGCTTTAAAAAACTCCCACAAGTTCAAAATAATCCAATTCTGAGAGAATCAGTCAAAGTAAGTCCTAGAGGATTTCAATGTGATTATGATTATTGTCGACGCAATGGAAATGGACAAGGATCTCCAGGATTATGTACAAAGTCATTCTGCCACTGCTCAAACGGTTATCCTCATCCAAAAGCATGTGGTGTTGGAACAATTAACGATCCTATTTATCAAATTTGCAATTGGTCTTACAATGTGAGATTTTGCAACTAATAAGATTAACTCATGGACCAAAATATGCCAAAGAAAATTAATAATCCGAACAACTCTCACAATGTCTCTGCCCAACAATTACCATAATGCTACTATATTCATATGCTTCACTAATTGCACAATTATTTACTCAACTTTTTTATTGAACTTCTATTTTTGTCTATTTTATTGAACACTATGTTAATTGACCTTTCAATAGAAATAAGGATTAACTTGAAATCCTTTTTCCTTGTTTTAAGACTGACCTCTTCTTAACCCCTTTTAAAAGATTAAGGCTTTACTATTGTGTCGTCGCCAGTGAAAAGGTTGCTGAACGACGCTTACGGCCGACACTTAACTCTTAAACTCACAGGTCCGGAGCCCTTGCGTGAGCAATGCTTTAATCCGGAGCGAGACCTTAAAATGTTAATTAGTCAGCGATGCGTGCCTTCGCGTACCTGACCAAACGTACTCGACCGCGGGCTGAGTGCTTACC
>JAQFZT010002750.1:0-10819 GCA_034696325.1 Camisiidae sp. | reverse complement strand
GCTCTATTAACATACAAATGAATATTTGTCTGAATTCCAAACAAATTACAGTTTTTGCTACACTTTGAGTCAAAAAGCTTATTTAAAATGGACTTCAATTCTTTCCGGGGGATTAGTATCTCCCGGAAAGACATTGACCAGGAGGCAGGAGTTAGACCCCGATTCCGGGATTCTCCCGGCCATTCTGGAAATCTAGCAACACTAATTCTCAGACAGTTGAATAACAAGTTCACTACAATATTTTAAAGCTACTTTTTCTAGTTCTTTGTGCTCAATAAATAACTTAAATTTATGATTTTCCATAATCTTTATTGACTTTTATTTTTGTCATTAATTTTACACGATAAAAATGTATTTCCAATCTAAACACTATTTTGTATTGAGAACATATTTGAAATTTCATAAATATAATATTGATAAAAATGATAATTTTAAACAAATGTATATATAATCGGGCTTTTAATATAAAAATATGCATTTAATGGACAAAAATTAATAATAGAATTCAAATTGAATTAAATTTTATAGCACTTCAATTAAGAAAGATTTACTGACGTAGTCTAATAAGCGTTTATCAATCATAAATGGTCAATTAAATTTTATCTACTGTAAAGATGTGAATGATTATTCATTCAGTTCTAACAGGTTTCAATTTATTATCAACAGTGACGCTTTTTTATACCTACAAGTGATTTCTTTGCTATAATCTTAACCTTTATTTGGTTAAACTTAAAGTTTGAAATTTGTTAAAAACTTTGATCCACAAAAATTTATCATGTCTTCTAATGAACTGGATAATACTTCGAATGAAATCGATAATAATCGTTTTGGTGTTGCAGATTATGCTGTGTTCTCAGTGATGTTGGCTGTATCTGCAGTTATTGGCATATTTTACGCATTCAAAGATAGAAAAAGTGCTACAATTCAAGATTTTTCAATGGGTGGCAGATCAATGGGTGTTATCCCTGTTTCTTTCTCTTTGTTAGCAAGCTTTATATCAGCAGTCATGTTACTCGGACTTCCAGCAGAAATTTATACATTTGGAACAAGTTATTGGATTCAAGTTATTATGTATCCATTAATAATGTTTATAACAGCATATTTCTTCATACCTGTATTCTATACTCTGGGATTAACGAGTTCTTTTGAGGTAAACTTTGATAAATAAACTTAAAATAATTATTAGTTATACAACGAGGATAAAAAGGATTAAAATTTGTTATTATTTTTGAAAAAAATTTATTTAATAAGAGCTATAACATTATTCAAATTATAAAGTTTCCTAAATGAAATTTTTCAATAGTTTCTCATTCAACTTGTGATACATTAAATGGTTTAAACTACAGTATGGCTTATATATAAGGAATATTGAAGTCTTGTTTTAGAAATTTAAAAATGCACATTTGGTCAAGAAATTACATGAAATATGTCAAGTTAATTAAAAATAAACTAAAATCAAGTTATTTTTTAAATATGATTTCAATTTACTTGACATATTTAATGTATTTTCTAGACCAAATGTGCATTTTTAAATTTCAAAAACACGACTTCAATATTCCTTATTACATGTATATTAATAAATCTTTCCACAAAAAATGTGTTTTTAAGCGTTGAATTTATTCCTCTCAAAAAAATCAATAAAGATTAGATTGTCAAGTAATGTTGATTCGATTCCTATAAACTTATAATTTCGATTCAAAGATTATTCTAGGAATCGAATCAACACTAGATTTAAGGAATTAGATCAATGGCTTAATTTTCTAAATTAACTCATCAATTAACTAACAAAAGCACAATTCTCATGTAGTATTTGCAGCTTCGTTTTGATCGTTCAGTGAGAACACTTGGATCAGTACTATTTTGCTTTCAAATGGTAATAATTATTCTTTTGAATTAAGAAAAATTTGTTTAATTTGTTTAATATAAATTTCAGTTGTTTTATATGGCAGTGGTTATGTATGCGCCTTCTTTAGCATTATCTCACGGTATAATTCAATTTTTTTAAAACTTTTATATGTAATTATTAATTAGCATTTATCTGAGTTTTAAGTTTTATGTAATGAAAATATTTATATTTCATCTATTCATCAAAACTGAATAATGACTAAAAATTAAAACCAGAGTATATTATTATAATACTATAATAGCATCAACACTTACTCTATAAGTTCTTGAATTCTATGATTAAGTAAATATTTTAATTTTATTTAAAAATTCACAGTCACTGGAATTTCCGTTTGGGGTTCTGTGTTATCAATTGGCATTGTCTGTACATTCTATACAGCAATAGTAAGTTTTTAAATATCTCTACAAATGATCTCTTTTAAATCAATTATGTAATAAGGCTTTGATTGTCATGTCATTACATACACTAATTAAAGTTAAGAATTTTTTTTAATCATCTTTGGCTTGTGTTTTGCATTGAAAATATAAAACAGAAACTAATGGTATTTGAATTTAGGCATACAGAGTCTTAAAGCAAACCGCAGCGCGAACATCTTTAAAATGGTCCAGACCGAAACCCGCAGAGCACAATCGCAACTCAATAGTTAATTTAAGATTATGGTTGCCAACTCTCCCGGATTCGAGTAATTTCTACCGCCTCCGCTGAGGTTAGATGGGAGACTATTCCTCCCGTTTTCCAGAAAATGTTGAGCAAAATACAAGCAATTCTTAGAAATAACTCTCAAACTATACAGAAGTGAAACCCCGATTTTGAAATAAGTGTTCTTGTTCAATTGAATTGGATTCGGAAGAAGTGAATTTGGGTGAAAAGAAATGCTCCCAAACAGTGAAAAGATGCATTGATATTCAATAGAAATAGAATTTTATAGAATGATTGCTATAAACGAGTTCTCTTTATTGTAAAATTTAAGAAATATATTAAATATGTAGAAGTGAGTCATTGCGCGTGACTCTCAGGTATAAGCGTTTGGACCATCAGAAAGGCGATCCGCTAATTATTCTATAATAAGATCCACTCAGACTACGAACAGCAATAAATAAACCCGACCGCCCTCGAAGTAATACAAAACAAAACAGTAAAATTAGCTTTAGCTTACACTTTAACTTAATTTGAATTTTTAAAATAAGCCTTAAATAAAGACAGTTAAGAAATAATTTTCCAAAACAAGCAACTGATCGAATTCGTTAAATTATGAAATAGGGAGGAATGAAAGCTGTAATTTGGACTGATGTCTTCCAAATGGTAATGATGTTCGGCTCCTTATTAGCTGTTTTTATCAAAGGGTTGGTCGATGTCGGAGGCTTTTCACCAGTATATGATGCAGCAGTTAAATATGACAGATTTGAGTTTTTCAAGTAATTAACATTTTTTTCTACTAATCTATTAAGGGCTCTTTCACTTTGAGATTCGTATCACAGCTTTTTTATGTAGTCGTAGAAAAGCACTGAAATGTTATAGTCTCAAAGTTTGCATTTATTGAAGTTTAAATGTCTTTATTTATCTCAAACTGAATAAACTTTTTATATTAATTGAGCGAATACTTATATTAATTGATGAAAATAGCTTTTAACTATAATCATAAACAAGTAAATTAAACAAGTATATAAATATTTAACTATAATGTTATCTAACTTGAGATAACATTTATCTTTTAACTTTTGATTTTTTTATAAGTCTATTGAATCTTCTATATGATGAATTCTTTTGTAAAAGCAAACTAACAAATAGGGTTTATAGTATGCATCAATCTATATAACAAAGAGGGATGGGTGAGTAAGACGTTGTGACTGGGCGAGCCATTTTGATGGTCACATAAAATAGATATAATAGTCGGGCACTTTTCACTCAAGGAACTATGGGTCCATCATTTATGGTTTTTGAGTTAAAATTTTATTTGTAAATTTTTTTTACAATGGGCCCTATGGAGTAGAAATTGGTATCAAAAAATCATTTAACCCCGCTCCTTAAGAATTATGACTAAATTTTTAGCACGAAAAATAGAAAATATTTGGGAGATATTTTTGAGAGTAAAATTAGAGTGGTGCTCCCCCCATTAGATTTTCCACAAAAAAATCTGAAGCTTTGAATTTTTCAAAAAAGGTTTGAAAAAAAGTTTCCCAAACGAGCTGAACATGGTATCAATCAACTCCTCTCATCTCAACGATAAGATATATTTAGGTCTTATCAAAATCAATTCAGCTGTTTTCGAGATATTAGACTTTGAATTTCGAATTTTCATCGAAAAAAAATTATTTTGAAAAATCATTTCTCGAGTGTGGGAGAGGATGAAGAGATGGAATCTTCACTAAAATTAAAAATAAATCAAGTCCTAACATTAGTTAGAGTTCAAGGTTTCTCCCCGATACTTTTGAAACCGTTTAACCTTGAACTCCTAACTCATTTTAGGACTTGATTTATTATTAATTTTAGTGAATGTGGACCCGTAGTTCCTTGAGTGAAAAAGTACCCGACTATGGTATCTATTTCATATGATCATCAAAATGGCTCACCCACTCACAACGTCTTACTCACCCATCCCTCTTTTGATTTACAGTATATATGAAGTGATGAGACATAGTTTTTGTTTTAAAACTTTACAATTATTTCAAGTTCTACAAGTTGTGATGAATAAAAATCATTTCATTGAATGAGTCAAAAATATAGTAAACTAGTTATAATATTTTTCATTTATTTTCTATTAAAATGTAAATACTAATAAGTCGTTAAAATAATACTCATTCGTTAATAAAATCAATGAATAGATAGTTCTTTTCTTTTCCAACTTTATTAAAGTTCTCTTACAATAGAGTTCTCGTCAAATATCGTTATAAAATTATGCTGAATTCAATGTTCACACATTTATGCCCATTCATAGGCGCAGAGTATTAGTTTACTTTTTCAAAAAAATGTCATGTAACCATTTTTTGTATCAATAATTATTCTTTTATGGATTTTATGACAAAATCTCAATTCAATCGATCAAATCTAACAAAAAAAGTTCTCTTTAAAAACAAATTTTGTTGGAAAATTTTATTGTTTCTTACATTTCATATGAATATTATATTCCTCTAATTAATCAATTTTGGCTTTTAATTTACTTTTTAGTTGAATATGACTTAATTTCGATTTATTATCAAATATTGATTATTGAAGAAATAATTAGTAAACAAAAAAATATAATTTCATACAAAGACTGACTATAAAATGATGAGTGAAATCAAAAGTTCTGATATGAATCTCAAAGTGAATGAGAGGGATAGAAATTTTTGTGAATAGAATTTTGATTAGCTTCATAAATATTCATAATACGAATAAAGTTGATATTATGATATCATGAAAATAAAATATTACAGAATATTATACAAAAATACAATATTCATTTTTCAATAAATAGTATGGATCCAAATCCTCTAATCAGACATACATTCTGGACAGTATGTATCGGGCAGTTTATCAATTGGACTTCAATTTATGCTACAAATCAATCTATGGTTCAGCGATATCTAAGTGTTCAAACTTTACGTCAGGCAAAATTGTAAAATTTTACAAAAGTCAGAGGTGGCCAATGGCGTTGGTCGTGAGGGGGTGCAAAACCTCAAAAATTTGTCTCATACAGGGGTGCGTCAAAACTATGAGGTTTTGAAAGACAATTTTTTCGAAAAAAAAATTTCCCGACAAATTTTTTGAGAAGAATTTGTTTTGTGAATACTTTTATTTTAATATTTTTTTTACTTTTCAAGTGTTTCTGATTAAATATTTCTATAAAAATATCCCACAGAAATAGTATGAATTTCATCTCTGAAATTCACTAGAGGTTTTTTTCTAAAAGGGGTACCAAGATACTTTTTCGAGTCTACAGGGAAGGTGCACACCCTACCACACCCACCCCATTGGTGACCTCTGAGAAGTAGTGTTTTAATTTTGATTCATTCAATTCATTTTGCAGAACTGTTTGGATTGTTCTTCCATTCTTTGTATTTATGGTAACAATTACTTGTGGGGCTGGTCTTGTAATTTTTACAAAATACCAAAATTGTGACCCATTGTCCAATGGAAAAATCAGTGAAATTGATCAAATATTTCCATATTTTGTTATGGATACACTTGGATTTTTGCCGGGATTTCCAGGTATTAATTTACAAATCTATTTCATTAACTAATAGAATGCTTAGATATTTTCGAGTTGTATAATCAGCCAAATGAGTGAGTTATTGAATCAGTTTATCATTAATAATGAACAACTGTATTGAAAGTTTCATTTTGGAAACTTTTATGAATAATTTAATTTATGCAGTGATTTTACGGGTGTTATATTTTTTCGACTGAAAATCGGAGATATTTGTTTTTAAGGCAGCTGTTGTCTTGTCTTCAGAAAACATTCATAAACAAAATAAGGTAAGTCGGGGTAAGATGCTACAGGTGGTGTAGTTTAATAATTTATTAGTAGTGGGCAGCAAAGACTACAGAGATCGGTTGAACACGCCTGGCTGTTGATTCTGCAACTGTTTCAGCAACGTGCGTGCATTTTTGCGGCAAGTAGAGCACAATTTCTCTGTAAGTACATATATGTACACGTGTGATATAATATTAGGATGTTTTTACATAGGCCCTTGTAGGTAAATGGCAAATGAATATAAAATTATTGCCAACTGAAATCATAAACTGGGCCATAGTAGGTAGGCTGTTGAGCTTTGTAGGGGCTGCCATGTTTTTAACCATAGAACTTAGTATTCTAGAATGGAATGCAGGGTTGTGGGGCAAGATGCCACCATCCTTGTTAGGGGAAGATGCCACTTTGTGGCATCTTCTCCAACTATATTATAACCCAGGTGTATTGAAGTATGGTGTGCATAGTAGTCTAATAATTGCGGAAAATTTGTTATAATTCAAATAATGGAGTATGAAGCATATATTAGTTAAATATTTGAATAATTTTAACTGTATATGTGTATAATTTGTCTGAATAAGTCATAGTAGGCACATTAATATGTAAAATATTTCACTAATACTTTGTTGTTTATGACTTAATAAATACGTTACATTTAGTATGCTTTACTTTGACTACTAGCTTAGTTTGGTTGTTATTTCTATATGTGGCATCTTACCCGCACTGTTTGGGAAGATGCCAGTTAGTAACACCTTTATTCATTTTTTTCTAACCACATTCCTACAGTTTAAACAGGTTACTGATTTTTTATCCCATACAGCAGATGGTAACAACATGTATGTTGTTGTACGATTTTTCTCATATGGAAGGTGGTTGGAACATTTTCCCTTAAGTGTGGCATCTTCCCCCCACTTACCTTATAGATTCTGAATGAAAAAATTCTAAATCAGTATTGAGAGTAGATCTCAAATATAAAATTTCAGCTCCGGGAACGCCCGTTTCGAGAAAATACACCTCCTTTTCAATTTTCTGAAATTTTTATTTTTGCCCGAAGTGGTCAGGTTTAGAACGAATCTATGGTATCATATTATGTATTGAATCCAACGATGTGTCATATTTGGATGTTTGAGGTCATGTAGTCATCTTTTTTAAAGTTAACTGAAACTTAAAATTTTTATTTAAATTCGACCTTAATGTGTATTTATGAGAACTTGAACATTTTGGAAATATCTGGGATATAATATTAAATTTTCAGTTTATTCGGTTTAAAAGATGGATTCCCAAACTCAAAGATCAAAGTGTGACACAGCGCTGAATTCAGTATGCAGAGCTTCAAATTCAAGTAATTTTGAAAACCTTTCATCTTGTCGAAACCGGAGAAATCGTCTCCCCACAGATATAAACTCGAGAGACATGAGAAGATTCTCAAAAACTAGAGTTTCCGGATCAAAACAGGAGATATAACACCCGTAAATGATTTCCTAAAGTTTGTCAATATTTTTAGGGTTATTCGTTGCTGGAATATTTAGTGGTGCGCTCAGGTATGTCTCTATTAATAATAATGAATGTGAAATAATTAAAGCATATCAATTAAAGTACAGTGTCCTCAGGAGTTAATTCATTAGCAGCCGTTACATTAGAAGATTTTATTAAGGGATACATCTCTCCAAAATTGTCTGAAAAAAGAGCAACTCTATATACTAAACTTCTAGGTTAGTCTTCACTCAAATTAATCATAATTTCAATACTTCTCTAATTACAGCTGTTTTTTATGGTTTACTGGCCATCGCTTTAGTGGCTGTCGCACAGAATATGGGAAATGTATTACAGGCAGCTCTGGCTATATTTGGATTAATTGGTGCCCCAATATTTGCCATGTTTTTTTTAGGAATGTTTATTCCGACAATAAATGCAAAAGTAATTATTATTATAGTACAAAACTTAATTTTATATTTAATTGAGAACAATTGCTCAGAACTTATTTAGCAGTATTATTCTAACTTACGAGGCGAGATCCGTTGCTCCACAACTTATATTAGAATTGAAATCGTTTTATTTTAATTATATGAGAATCAGTCACATTATAAAACGCACGTATCTATAAAACATTTTAACCTAATATTTACTTAAATGAAATATGCGCGTGATTTGCAATAATGTGGTTTTCTCTATAAGTGAGAAATAGCATAACAATAATACTGTAGAACGCGCTGAGGAGGAACACCACCAGACCGATTGACATGACTTTTTTAGTAATATAGATTTAGAAAATTGAGCATTAGAGACAAATCTAATTCAATATTATTAGAAACTTTTCAGTGAAACAATATTACTATATATTATTGAAGAATACATAATGTACTTCAAAAATAACTATTTCTGATGATTGAGAACTTTTGAATATCTCATAAATTATTTTGAAATTTTGTTGAATTTTTATTTAATTGAAATAATTTAATAAAATAATTGTGATTTACTGTGAAATATCGGTTAGTATTGTTGAAGACTTACTCTCACCTCTTGCCTGATCAAACTTGTTGAATGGTACCGAACCTAACCTAACTTACCAAATCTTTAACAATTTTGAAGCCAAAATAGTTAAATTTTCAATTGCCTAATTAGGGAGCATTTTGGGGAACACTCCTTGGCATTGGTTGTTGTCTATGGGTAGGAATCGGTGCAATGGTTCATAAACCTTATTATCCCAAAAAACCTATGGGAATGGATGGATGTCCCGCTGATTTCTTTAATATTACACTCACTCAAACAGATCCAAGTGATCAAAAGTAAGCAAATCTTTAATATAGGAAACAAATTCACCTATATATTAATTGACTTTTACTCAAAGCGATGAAATTTTATTTGTCTATCGAATTTCATATTCCTATTATGGAGTTGTTGGCGCAGGTATTGTATGATAGATAGGCTTTTAATTAATTTATTACATATTTTGATAATTTTTAAAACATTTATCATTTAAATTTTAGGCATAGCCATAATATGTGCGTACATTATCAGCATATTAACGAGTAATAAATTTATTATTTTCTTGAATTCTCTGTTTTAAAACATTTATTTTTTAATCTTAAGGGTCGTGTTCTCGAGACTTGCCATTGGATCCAAAACTTTTAACTCCATTAGTCAGAAGATATTATAATCGCCAAAGCTATAAACTTCATCAGGATGAAAATCTATGGATTAATTAATGATGAATTAATTATGAATTAAGGATGAATTAATTATGTTAAATGATAACTACGATTATAGTTAACTAAAACATATTTTATGCATGCTATCAATAAAGAAAAGTTTTCCTTATTATTACGATCAATATTTTTTCCAAAGCTTTTAATGGAATATAGGAAGAACCCGTTGATCCGCAACTTTTATTAGAATTGAAATCAACCTTCTTTCTATTTGACTTTTTTTTATTAGAATCAGTCACATTATAAAACGCGCGTATCTATAAATCATTTTGACCTAATCTTTACTTAAATTAAATGTGCGCGTGATTTGCAATAATGGGTTCTTGTATTTCTCTCTAAGTAAGAAATAGAATAACAACAATGTTATAGAACGCGCAGATTTACATTATTGTTGACGAACAGACCGACAGACTGACATTATTTTTTAATAATATAGATAAAATAAGCTAATTTTCAGCCTATTTCAGTTTAGACTAACCGCTAGTTAATCTTAATAAATCTTTTTTCGCTTATCAAAAAAGTGAAACTTATTTCAAAATAAAAATTATATTTTAAATAAAGACTTATTAAATTATTATTTTTATTTAAGAATATGAAAAATACTCTCAAATATAAAATTTAAGTAATTTTTCATTAACATTCTGTTTCTTCGATGATCTCAAATCTCGAAAAATTAATAACATTCTCAAGTCTGAAACGTGTCTTAATTTTTAATGAATATAATTGAATAAATCATTTTTTAAAATATAAATAAATTAAAGTATAAAGAGTTTTATGAATTTTATTTTAAAGTTTCTGTTTCCGTATGAATGGATTTTTCTGTTGATGTTTTTTTAGTTTTAGTCGAAGTTTTGATCGAATCCATTTCATAAAATGAAGAAAAGATTAAGTCATTAGTTTTCTTATAACTAATAATGGATATAAAATAGATTTGAAAACAAATAAAATCAAAACCTTTTGAATTCTCTTTGCAAAGACAGCGGATGACAAACACAAGAATTACAATTACGATAATTTCGATAATTATTATAATCTTTACAATAATAATACTGTTCTCATCTTAAGAACTTCCAGTTATAGTTATTGTCAGAATTGTTTTCTTGTCAAAATTGGTATTGAAATTATGTTAAGAATTGTTGTTTGTTTATTGCATCCAAAAAAAGACTTAACAGTTATTCCCTTTAATGAAAATATAAGAAGTCATGTCTCAAAACTCAAACAATATTCAAACTCACAGTTTCGTTGAATTTAAATCTTTTT
>JAQFZT010002749.1:0-10820 GCA_034696325.1 Camisiidae sp. | reverse complement strand
TATTTTCAGAATATTTCAAAAAAATTCAATAAAATTCTTGTCTTCATATCGATGCTAAAGACTTTTCATCTATGCTTTTAGTTTATAATATTAACATGTATAGTATTGTAAAGCAAAGTATAAATAGTAATAATGCATTTCAATATAAATTTTTTATGTTTCACTTTAATGTGCTCTCAGTCGAAGAATGAGCATAAAATTACTAAACATTGAATTTGTTTTAAGTAATGAATGAAATCAGACGAAAATTACACTTTTGTTCATGACTTTTTAAGGATAAGAGAAAGAGTGAGTGAGAGCGTTACACTAATTGTAGAGATTTCAAATAAAATAAATTTAAAATCCTTAAAATTTATGAATCTATAACACGTAAGTTTTACCGATCGGTTGGGAAACGAATGAGAATATTAATATAGAAAAACTGTTAAGCAATGGATGCATCAGTTGATGACAATAAATCTATATTGAATATAATAATTAAAATAATTTTATTGATATAGAGAAGAATTGCTTCATTCATATAGAAACCTATTGAATGTACTGTAATGTGCGTTACGTTACAACTGGAGTATAACTTACTATTGACTCATACATAATGTTAGGGTATTATGAAATATATACTTTTAGGAATATGCAAATCAACTGTACAGATTTCAAATAAAATAAATTTAAAATCCTTGAAATTGATGAGTCTATAACATGTAAGTTTGGCAAATTCTACTTTTGAATGTCAATTATTTTGTTTGTAGAAAAAACTGAATTTCATAATAACTGAACATTTATTTTATTTGTCATTTATTTTATGATGTGTTCATTTTATTGCTTAAGAGCTTAAGACACGTTTCATTAAACAATTGGAGTTAAGGCGGTTATAGAGATTTTGCTGTTGGAAGAGGTATTTTCTAATATTTAAAAGAGTGGCTCTAATTGAACAAAAGTAGCATTAAATATACCATAACTATTTATTTGTTTTAGATACAGAGATAGAACCCTATAATTCATAAACTTTGTAGGATTATTTTAAGGCTATATATTGAATAATAATTCTATAATTCATTATTACATATTCTTAGAAGAGGTTCTCAAATTAAACTGTATATTTACACGATTCACAACATCTTTATGTACAATTTTAATGAAATCCCAAATTTATTCTCATATGAATTCAATAATTTTTTGATTAAACATTTTTGATAGTAATTTAGTAGAAAATTTCATCTCCAAAACTTTATTTAATGTTTTTTAAACTATAGAATTATAAAAAAAATATCTAAAATTATTACAATTGTAAAAGAGCCTTAGCCTGAAAGAAAACTCTAACTCTTGATCTGAGTCATCGAATCTGGAGAAACTGACTTAAGCATTTAATGGTATTGATATAAACTTAAGTTCGAAAACTTTTATAATTAATCTGTCATTCAAATTTTTAAGCACATAGACTTATTAAGTATGAACCTAAGCCTGAAAGTAAACTCTAAATTTTGAGCTAATATTTTGAGTGCAGACTTAAGTGAATAAACCGAAAAGTTATTCAGTTATTAATAGACTTTAAAAGTTATTTAGTTTTGAACTTTCGAGCGAAACAATGAGAAAATTGAAAGAGATATGAAATTTTTAATAAATGTTTGCTTTGGTCATAGTTTTTTGGTTGCAAAAGAGCGTTCAGTTAATACAGACTGTAAGACAAATGAATGTTGTGCTAATACTGGTTTGTATTACAATTTCGTAATAACTGAACACTTGTTTTATTTGTCATTTATTTTATGATATGTTCTATTTTATTGCTTAAGAGCTTAAGACACATTTCATTATAAAAAAATTTTCTCTGCAATTATAAGTTTAAAAATCTATTTAATAAAATCCTAAAGTTTTTTCAAATAATCCCATAATCCTCGGTTGGGGTCACCACACGAAGGCCAGAGTGATCTCATTAGATTGAGTATGACCTGGAAGATTTTTTAAAACGAAAAAATTGCTACAACTCTCAAATGCAAAATTTATGTTTAAGCCACTATATATACACTAATTCGGCATTTGGTCATCATAGAGATACCAGATGGTCACGATACAATCGCTATGACCTAAAGTGAATCAAGAAGTAAAAAATTGTGGCCACGCATCAGGTTATTTCTAATTTTTTTCTAATTTATACAAATATAATATGAAGTACAGAATAGCATTGCAAAGGGATCGCAACTCATTTAACTAGAAAGAGCACAAAAAGCTTAACTTCCACCAAAAGAGTCGCAATAATTAGGCATAATAAATGCGATTTCCGATATAAGAATATCAGATATTTAAGTTTAAAAAATCCAAAATAAATAAACACAAATTCTGAGGTTCGGTGGTCTAATGGTTTTGCTGTTTTGTCTGAAATTATATAAATCAAGTCCAAAGATATTGAGTGGCGCTCTGGTTTGGGCACCGGGTATGAATGACACCTATGAGGACAATAGAAAGAATTATGTCCACAATTAAGTGGCATTTGATTATAACGCAGGATTCCAGAGCGCTATCGCAGCCATCGCTTTACTAAAAAGCGAAGCAATACCTATGAGTTGTAATGTTATAAGTACTGATTTTTTAATAAATGTACTCTTTTTTGCTGATGGTTTGTAATAATGGTTTTTCCACTTTTTCTAATATTGAACCACTATCACTACCTCTTAATAACATATTAAATCAGGACATTTTCGGACTGTAAAATCCCCAAACTTTCCATGTCAGGCTCGGGCTCGCCCGTACCTGAGAAGCCCGATACAAAGCTTGTGCTGCATTTGATATTGTTGTGTTCGGGAAGAAAGACTGTTTTCCAGGGTTTTGCCGAAGATTTTCATATATTACCTTCAAAAACATCTGAGGTATTGCCTCCGGGAAAAAATGTATAAAATATTTGTTTCCATTCTAGGAGATCAACCACTACTTTATATAACATAAAACTTTCATTTAAATCTTTATAATGGTATTATTAGTCTCCGTCACAAGAAATTAAAGCTCAAACGAATTGAAACTAAGTTTCAATCATTTGTATTTTAGAGTTTGTGAACAACAGTCACATTAAATTTTGTATTTTCAATATTTAATACTTAAATAAAATATAATTAAACTTTGGCTAAACATGTAACTAATTCTCGATTTTACACTTGAAAACTCAATTATTTAAACTTAAATTCCTTGTTTCGGTCGAGACTTCAATCGAGAGTCAACTGTATATATTTTAGATCGCAGACAGAAAATTCATGAATAGTATCTACACCAGAAATATTCATATAAACTTTGCTTTTATAATAAACTCAAAGCATTTTCAATGTTCGGGAAGTGTCTCTCTCTCTCTCTCTCTCTCTCTCTCTCTCTCTCTCTCTCTCTCTCTCTCTCCCGCTCGCTCTCTGGCAATTGAAATATTCACAAAAGTTTGATATGGTTTTAATCAGGGTTTCATATTTTGTTTACATTTACAGTTGCCTTCAATTTTGTATTTAAGAGTTAAATATGGCCTAAAGTGTTTCCTAAAATTTTAAAATTAAGACTTGTAGCAATTTTTTCGGAAAAATAAAAACTTGCAGCACACCTTGAGATGAAACTGATTAAAATGAGATCTCTCTGACCTCTCTATGATGACCACAGCAGGAGGAGTAGTCAGGACAAAAAAATTTATATGGAAAACGTTAATATTCTATTATAAAGATATACTTTTAGGAATATACACATCAACTGTAGAGATTCCAAATAAAATAAATTTAAAATCCTTAAAATTGATGAGTCTATAACACGTAAGTTTAACAAATTCTACATTTGAATGTCAATTATTTTGTTTATAGAAAAAACTGAATTTTATAATAACTGAACACTTGTTTCATTTGTAATTTATTTTATGATGTGATTTACTTATTGCTTAAGACACCTTTCATTACACAATTTTTAGGAAATTTCCACCCCTAAACATTAATGAATTTTTTTTGAGTAAGCCATTAGCTGGGACGAAACTTTTGACTTTAGAGATTTGATCCCCTGCCGAACTGTTTATCAATGGATACAGGTAATTTGTTTAGAAAAACTGGAGGAGAATTTTTGAGTTCTGATGATAACAATTGAAAATACTTAAAAAATTAATGGATACGAATTTTTGTTTTGCTGGAAAACTCTTAACTTCGAAGTGACAGCACCTCAATTTTCAAAAACTAGAACTTTACATTGTTATTCCAAGAGCGAAAATCTTTAAATCGGTATTGCCAGCTCTAGAAAAACTCTTACATGTTTTCCCACATTTGACAGGAAGTGCGGAGTGATGAAACTGTGAAAGTGAGTAATAGAATGTTCTCAAAGTGTGGGAACACTATGACTCATGAAATACTTATCTCTTTAGAATGTATACTGTAGTATAACGGAAAAGAGAGTCAATTTTTTAGTTGTAGTTCTTAAGTTAGTTTAAGTTAGTTTTTAGTTTAGAGTCTTGAGATGAATACAGTAGAGTATGAGAGTAAAGTATGAGAGCCAGAACAATACTTTGCCAGAGAAGCTCTCAGGAGACGTAATACTGTAATAATTTAGCATAAGATATTTAAGTAGTTCTTATAATAAATTATGAAAGTGTTGATGTCCATTGCAATGATAGATAATAGTTAATAATATTTGTAAAATTGTTGTGTAAATGTTTGATTTTAAACAAAGACAAACAATCAATTTTTTCTCTTTGAATGAATAGACCTCAAAAAAGATTAAGAAAACTAACTGTAAAGATATAGAGTTCAAGCCTATTGTCAGTGAATCAGACACCGAAACCTCCGATTCGGAAGAAGAGATACATTGAATTAGATTACAGTAAATGCAAATGAGAAAAGTTCCATTTGGTTACAGAAGAATCATGGATACCCTTTACCTGAAGCAATAGTTGAGGTCAAACCGAGATATCTCTTTTAATGGCAACAGCCGATGAGAGGCTGGAGACCTATTGTTCCACCAGAAGTCGCCCGGTAGAATGCCTTCTTGAAGAGAAGCGGATAGAAAACTGGGATCACGAACAGGTCAAGAGTCAGTCACACTTTCAGTGGGATAGAGTTGACCCAAGTTTAATAGACCAGAACCTAAAGCTTCTGAATCACAGAATGTTCAGTCGGTTAAGAGTTTAGTTCTAAGCAAAGATGCGGTAAATACTGAACGAAGAAGTTATAGAAATCAGCAAAATTATGTGTTAAACGGTGGTAAAAATAATAAGTATCGGATCGGATCGGTAACTTGTATTTTAGTTAATTTGGTAAAATTTGAATAAATTTATATAAAGTTCGCAACTATTCAAACAAATATTGCTTAGATAAACATGTTAAATTATTCGTTGCTCCCTTTGCTTTTGGTCGAAATTGATCCTAAACTAGTTTACTTTGAAGAACTAAGTCTTATTAAGGGTACAAATAAATTTTAATTTGTCCAAGTCAATTGTACATGAGTAAAATGAATTTAAATCTTATTTAGATGAGGACTATGTTAGTTCGCGTCTATTCCAACAAACAATGCATAGGTAAACATTGCTAAATTATTCATTTCTCCCTGGCGTTCAGTCAAAATGAACCCTAAACTAGTTTATTATAAAGAATCAAGTCTTATTTAATTTATAACATAAATTTTAATTTGTCCAAAATAATTGTACATGAGTAAAATGAATTTTAGTCTTACTTAGATGAGAACTATGTTATTTCGCGTCT
Organism: Camisiidae sp.; assembly: GCA_034696325.1. Lineage (NCBI taxonomy): Eukaryota > Metazoa > Arthropoda > Arachnida > Sarcoptiformes > Camisiidae > Camisiidae sp. The sequence continues at coordinate 5,124 of JAQFZT010002749.1, read as the reverse complement.
ATTCGAACAAATAATGCATAGGTAAACATTTTAAACGCTTTGTAGCTCCCTTGCGTTCGGTCAAGATTGATCTTAAACTGGTTAATTTCGAAGAAATGAGTCTTATTTAGGGTATAAATTAAATTTTAATTTATCCAAGTCAATTGTACATGCGTAAAATGAATTTTCGTCTTACTTAGATAAAGACTGTTCGTTCGCGAACTTGATCGGTAAAATTTTTGATTGCTCCTAACTGACATGCGTTCGGTCATAATTGGTTCTGAACAGTGCCAATAACTACTTTTTAACTCAACAATCAATTTTTTAGTAATTATTTTGTCCAAATAATTTTCAATTAAGTAAAATACGAAATAAGTTTTTACTATATATTCATTGAGAACTATGTTCGTTAGCGATGCTGGAAAAATTTTATCTAAATTGTCTAAATGAGAATTACAAACATGCTTCAGTCAGATTTATTCCAAAAATTGTAAATAAATGCAATTATATGCTTTTAATTAATATTTTCTGATATCATTTTATCCAAACGATTCAAAGATAAAGAGATAGCTAAAACAAATTTATATTCGTTCCCAATTTTGGTAACATATTTGGTAAAATTATTCAGATGCAAATTAAGTGCGTAATCCATTTGCAATTGTCCCTTTAATAAGTATATTTAGAATTTACCTTATCCAAATGGTTTTTATAGTTAAAAATATATTGAATAATATTATTCTAATAACGTGTTTTCAACATTTTAGTCCTATGTCGCGCATGCGTGCTAATATATGATGAATTGTTTAAAAAAAGTTTTATGTCGGGAACGGTTGTAATTCCCGAGAAATTGAGGACTAAACGATTTATATTTCTAAATGTTTTTGGGGGAAATTGTGATTTCAAACCATTAACTCAATTTTAAGGATATGAGAATATGTTGCGCATGCGTTCTAAAATATGCTGAATTATTTAAAAAAAGATTTGTGTCGACATCTATTGTTATTCAAGAAAGATTGTAGATTACAGGATTTTTAGTTCTAATCAGTTTTAAGAAAAATCGTGATTTTAGACCATTGAACTCATTTTTAAGTTTATAAAAATGTGTCGCGCATGCGTGCTAAAGTATGATGAATGGTTCAAATAAAATTTTATATCGGGATCTATTATAGTCCCGAGAAATTGAGGATTTAAGGATTTTTGGGTAAATTTAGTTTTGAGCAAAATCGTGATTTCAGACCATTGAACTCATTTTTAACTTTATAAAATTGTGCCACGCATGCGTCCTAAAGTATGATGAATTGTTAAAAAAAATTTTATGCCGGGATCTGTTGTAGTTCCTGAAAAATTGAGAACTAAACAATTTATATTTCTAAGTGTTTTTGAGGAAAATTGTGATTCCACACTATTGAACTCATTTTTAAGGATACGAAAATGTGTTGCGCCTGCGTTCCAAAATATGCTGAATTATTTAAAAAGAAGTTTTATAACGACATCTATTGTAGTTCCCGATAAAATTGTAGACTAAAGGATTTTTAGTTCTAATTGGTTTTGAGGAAAATTGTGATTTCAGAACATTGAACTCATTTCCAGGTTTATAAAAATGTATCGCTCATGCGTGCTAAAGTGTGATGAATTGTTTAAAAAAAGTTTTATGTCGGGATCTATTTTAGTTTCCTAGAAATTAGGGAATAAACTATTTATATTTCCAAGTGTTTTTGAGGAAAATCGTGATTATAGACCATTGAACTCATTTTAAGGATATGAAAATATGTTGCACATGCGTTCTGAAATATGTTAAATTATTAAAAAAAAGAGTTTATGTCGACATCTATTGTAGTTCCCGAGAAATTATGGACTAAACGATTTATATTTCTATATGTTTTTTAGTAAAATTTTGATTTCAGACCATTCAACCCATTTTTAAGTTTATAAAAATGTATCGCGAATGTGTGCTAAAGTATGATAAGTTGTTAAAAAAAGTTTTATGTCGGTATTTATTGTAGTTCCCGAGAAATTGTGGACTAAGCAATTTTTAGTTCTAATTGTTTTTATGGAAAATCGTGATTTCAGACTATTGAACTCATTTTTAAGTTTATAAAAATGCATCGCGTATGTGTGCTAAAGTATGATGAATTTTTTAAAAAGTTTTATGCTGTATGTAGATAGTATTCGTTTGAGGATGAAACTGTTCTAACTCATTATGGGTAATCAGGGTTCCGATATGGTCTGCGCTGACTCCGGCTTCTACCTCTTGAAGCCATGTTGGAGAAACTTAATTTCTATTGAGACGAGGACATCCTATTTATATCCTAAAATGTATTCTGTAAAAAGATTGAAGTAATCAGTTATGTAGTTAGAACGGTCTAGCAACAAGTTGTTTCTTAGATCATAATCATCACACTATTACGATATGTTAGGTAAAGTGTGAGAATAGTTGTCTGTCATATTCATTTAAAGATTCCTACAACCAATCAAAAATTATTCAGTGAAGTTTGTTCCATATTAAGAAAAAAAGTCTTATAACAGAAATTTTAGAGCATCCGGCCTGTTTTTGAAATTTCCAAAATTTCTTGGAGATCATTTATTGAGTAGTGATTATTGTCATAAAATTTTATTCGTGGTTAATTATAACAATTACAAAAAATTGTGTGATTTTCGACTTTATAGTGTAAAATTTGAAAAGTTCGATCCAAAATTTCGATATTTAGGCCTATTTTTAAAATTTCCAAAATTTCTTTTAAAAAGCACTTATTTAGTATAGAATATTGTCAGAAAATTTTATTCGTGGTAAATCATAGCTTCCCGAAAAATTCGGTGATTTCCGACTTTATAATGCAAAATTTGAAAAGTTCGAATCAAAATTTCAATATTTAGGCCTGTTTTTAAAATTTCTAAAATTTGTTTAAAAAGTCACTTATTGAGTAGAGATTATTGTCAGAAAATTTTATTCGTGGTAAATCATAACTTCGCGAAAAATTCGGTGATTTTCGACTTTATAGTGCAAATTTTGCCCAAATAGTTTACATTGAAAAATAGATATAATAACATTATACTAATAACGTGTTTAAAATATTTTAGTCCCATGCATTGTGAAAGGAGTAATTAAATATTTAATAGCTAATTACGGTTAAGTGTTGTTAGAATGAGTCTCAATAGATTTTTATTAATTATCGTTTAACTATCCAATAAATATTTTATGGGGATTAATTTGTTTAAATTTATGATAGATTCAAAAAATGATTAATACTTGATAAATATGTTCGTTCGCGATTTGTGAATTTAATTAGCGAAATTTGAAAAATTAAAGTCGAATTATTGAAAACTGGGAGTCACGTTTTGATGAGACCTACATTGATGTGATATGTGAGACAAGGGGAATTGATTTGTACCCCTATAGGCTCAATACACAAAACTGGTCTTGGATTATTACCACTTATATCAACAAAATATAAATTTTATATTTCAATAGAATTAATGTTTATAATTATAATTATAATTGTGATTTCAGACAATTGGACTCATTTTTAAGGATATCAAAATGTGTTGCGCATGCGTCCTAAAATTGGTTGAATTATTTAAAAAAAGTTTTATGTCGACATCTGGTTAACTTTCCAAGATCTTCTTAGATTTTAAATTTCTATAATAATAATTCCTAGTTGTGATTGTATTACACATTTTACATTCTATATTTTGTTTCTTATATTCATTCAAATAATTCTTGCATTTACTTTTTTCATCATAAAAGTTAACTCTCTTAAAACTCACACAAGTTCTATAAAATGAATTATTTTAATGAAATTCTGTGTTTTCATGATTAAGTTGGTTAGATTTTGTTATTACCCTGTCACATGGGATACACTTATATGTCTCCATTTAATATGACGGTTTTTTATTAGAATGATGATTTCAAACTTATGGTTTCTTAATAGTGATGAAAAAATATCATAATAATGTTGTTTTGATTGTTTTTTCTTATAAAATTTTAAAAATATAAGATTTTCTATATTTAATTTTGGAGGTGCGAAGTACGATACGTACTGTCCCAATTCCGCTATATTTACACTACTAAAATGCAAACATAATGTCTTCAATTAATACGAACGCATTCAATAAAACGAATTCTGTGACTAAAAACTTTTATTTAATTCGTTCTCCTATTAGAAATTTTGTCAAAAAGATGAATATTTTCTATATTTTCAGTCAAATGAAGAACTTGGAAAAAATATATATTTATGGGACAGAAATTGAAGAAATTGCTTCAGAAGCGTTCACATCTGTTAATGTAATTCAGGATAAATTAGAATCATTTATAATCTGTAAGGCGGAGCGCGAGCGGGAAAAGATTGAAGTTTCACGTGACACTTACCTTAAGGTCCGTACCTCCTGTTGCTCCTCCGAAGTCCTTTAAACGGGATCTAATCCACAGATTAGAATGGGGGGTTCCACCAGTCGCCGTCTCTTCGGTGACACTCACTTGGCTTGAAAGAGGCTTTTATGATAAAATTTTTTATTTAAATTCAATACCAAAAATGGTTTTATTTATTTAACAGTTTTTCTTTATAATAAAAGAAAGGATTTCTAAATCGATTGAATTTCTAAACGATAGCGAATAGTTTCTCTCCTGAGATCCAAACGAAAAACTGCCTCGAATCCTTTATCGGATCCCTTTTAATAACTCTTATCCGAAAACGTTAACCTTTGCTATTATTCGTTGGTTCGATCGATTTTTATTTAAATCTAATTGAAAAACAAAATAATTGAAAAGTCATTGAACTTTAAGTTTAATAAAAGAGAGAGAAATTTCCGAGAAAAGCTTATAAGTATCGCGACTTTAGGACACCTACAAAAGGTTTAAAGTTTCGAAACCTTCAAAGCTTCTATCTACTCTTCAAACAAATAACTTAAATATAAGTTTAAATAAAGAAAAGGTAAATAATTATTAATTGAAAATGAAATGAAAATGAAATGAAGGAGGTATCGATTGATTCCTCCGGAAGTGCTTGTCTCCATTACACGTCCTCCTTGTTTAACACAGGTTGTCTTCGAACTCAAACCCTAGCTTTGATTCGTTTGTTCCTCTTATTTCGATTGTCATTCGAGAGTTGGATCTCCTTTATTGTACGCGAAGTCTTCTCATAATCGTTT
>JAQFZT010002748.1:0-10821 GCA_034696325.1 Camisiidae sp. | reverse complement strand
AAAAATGCTTATCGATGTTTTGATAAAAGGTTCAAATTTAATATAAGATTATGAATTGATTCTGAAGTGTAACGAACACAAAATTTATCATTTTTAAGAAGTTGTTTTGAAGTTGAATTTATGAAACTCTTTGTTGACTTTTAATTACAATCACTAATAAATTGTTAGAAAGTGGACTTACTAAGTTTGATAGATAAAATCCATCTTTTTAAAATTGACATTCTTGCAAAACTCATTAATTATAGGTAAAATTATAAACATTTCAAGTCAAAAAATCTTTTTTAATGATGTGTATTTCAAAATTATCAAAATATTAAGATCCTTTGATAGGATTACTTTGAACTCACACTAAAGGTATACTGAAAGCTCCCACTGAAATCATGATTTCCACGATAATAACAGAATTTTCAAGTGAGTAAACTCACCAAATTTTTTCTGAGAAACATTCAAAACTGGTTAATTACAATTTCATATTCTCTACCATTTTTTGAAGTGATGTTTTGCAAACGTATAAGTGAAAAAAACCTGATAAATTTGACTAAATCAAGGATAATATAAAACTGAGAGTAATTTATTTAATATACCAGAAATAATAAATGTGAAGGAATTCGGGAAAATTTTATTTAGCGAATACTTAAATACTTAAATATTTCTTTTATATGTAGTTTCTTTATGTGTAATTATATAAATGAAAAAATAAATTTTTGCGCAATTTTAAGCCAGAATAAAAAAAATCTAAAAACAACTGATACAAATATCGAATGGATCTCACGTACCCCAAAATCTGGTACTCTTCTCAAGTCTGAAAATAATTTGAGTTATTCACTCTTACCTGATTGAAAAAGCCATTTAAAACTTGACTCTATGTTTCAACTTTTAAGGATTGTTTCCAACAATAGCAAGTTTGTAAAAGCTTTATATAGATTTCAATTACATAATTACATCTCAATTGTTCATAAAGTTTCATCAATAGTATGATAAGCAGTGATGGCAAACGCTCGAGCGGAAGGCGCGGTCTGAATTTAGCAGAGCGTGAGCACGAGCGTTAGACCCTGACCGCAAGCGTGAGCGCCGAGCGTCAAATCATTTAATAATTAATTAAAATTCAATTTTAATCATTTATTGTTTTTGAATTACATCAGGTTTTAACGCAAAGGATGTGTTCAAATGCAAAGTGAATATAAATTGTCATATGATTCAAATGTAAATAAAGTTTTGTATCAAAATTGTGTGCAATCTTTACATAAATAAACACTATCAAACCAAGTAGACTTCATTACTTAACGCTCGATAAACGCTCGACACTCGCTCGCCACCAAAAACCGAGCGCCGAGCGTTTCATTTTACCAGAGCGTTGAGCGCCAAATTTTGCCCGAGCGTGAGCGCGAGCGTTGCCATCACTGATGATAAGAGTTGAGTTAATGAAAATCTAAAGTGAAAATATTAATTGTGTCGAGTCGAGCCAGACAAACGTTTTGAGTAAAACGCGTTCAAAGTTTAAGCACAAATTGAAAATTATGCAAAACTAATAGTTAAAAATTCTCAAAATTTTTATATTTAAATATATAACCAAAAGTTTTTATCTTATAGTTTAGAGGATATATTTAAAGAAAAAAATTGAAAATAGCTTAACTACGTTTACGTTGACTCGACACAATTGATTGCACACTCTTTGATTGCACATTGTCTTTACTCAATCTAAAATTTATTTAAAGACATAAAAAGAGAAGATTTCAAAATCCTTTGGACAAAAGGGGATTTTTTCAACGACAAAAGTTAAACAAAATGTAACTTTGAAAACAAATTAAATTAACGTAATTTAAATTCTTTCAAAATCTCAATTTCTTTTTGAGTGAATAAATAAAGGAAAATAGTGTTTATTAACCATTATTATAATTTTTTTATTGTCTTATCTATGAAACAATCAATTCATTAGCTATTTTCTCATATTGGCTCAAATGATGAATACATTCATCAAAAAAAGATCATGTGGTTGTGGCCTAATTTTTCTTATTTTCAAAGCATATAAGGATGAAAGAAACACTTTTATTTCCCCATTAGTTTGAACTGATAATTGAAAATTAATTGCAATTTTCTCTAATCAAAGTTGAAGTAATTATTGAACTATTGTGGTGTTGTATAGTGAGAAATGTCAATTTAATTCAATTCATCCCTTTTAAGATACTTCAGCTTTGAATTTATGTTTATAACATTCATGAGATTAAGACAAATATTTTTCTAAATCTGATTGAACAATGTATTTAACGATAATTAGCTTTGTAAAGGTATTGCGAGGCCAATAGAATGCAAGTTATGAGTTCACTATAATTGTTATATAGCGTGAGGTCTAATATTTCAAAAGAATCGATTTGACTTGATTTGATTTCATTTTCATTTCAAGTTTCATAGTTTAGTTATAAGAGCGTATTGAGAATAGTTGTGCAATCATTGGTCTCTCATTTGCAAAATTATTATCATGAAAATTGTTCTATTCTTTTCCTGAAGACTAGCATTTGGATAAATATTTGTGATGGTATATCAGTTTGAAGGTTATTATTGCATAACTATTTCTACTTTTAACTTTCAATTACAATCTTTCAATTAGTGACGCAAAACTCAAGTTTCAAATCAAGATTTTGCTCATCGACTGTTTTGAAGTTCAAAATTACCTTTAATTATATTAATTCAAATTCACTTTATATATCACTTTTTTATATCACTCGCGATGTATTCAATTACAGTTCAAAAAAAAAATTTTATTATTACAAAAGTTAAAAACTTTTCGAAACTTTTAATGTTTTTAAAAGTTTTTGATTTTTTTGGTTTGATCTGATATTTTTCATTGATATTAAAGTTGGCGTTAAACTTGAAACCAATTTTTTAGATTAAGCAAACAAATTACAAGTATAATTGGTCTCTTTAATTGCCTTTATAACGAAAACAAGATAAAGTGTCATTTTTTAAACCATGGAATAATTTAAAGTGACCTCAATAATAGTGGGAAAAGTATTAATGATATTCCAGTCCGATTGTGCTTCAACTCAAACCAAAATGTGATTGATATTATGCATTAAGTAAACTTTTAACTTATAAATTGAATTCCCTTATGAATAAAAAAATTTTAATAATCAATCGTGTGATAAATATTAAATTTTATTGAACAAATCATTCATTAAAAGTAATTTAAATTATGCTCAATGAGTATGAATACATCAAAGCTTTTCTTTCAATGTTAAGATTGTTATTCTTGTTTCAATCAATGAACTCACAGAACCGGTGATTAGCTTTGGTTTATGAGTGTTTGTCTATAAAACCTGAAATATCTTCATATTTTGAAGTACTCAACTCAAGTTGCAAAAACTGTTGCTTGAATTTCAATTAGTCAACTGTAATTTCTGACTTTTGAACTTGAGAGAAAGGTCATCCAAATATTTTATTTTACTATTTTTTTATATTAATGAATGAAAATAAACTGCTCTATTGATTGATGAGAAAATTTTGGTTTGATAATTTGACACAATGTTTGAAAGAGAAAACCAAGAGTAACCTTTGTGTTATTGAACACAAGTTGGCCCATATGTTGAGTCATGTGTGCCATGAAGTTCATCATCCTTCATAACATGAAACTTTCTTCATGTTTTGGCCCAAAGTCATCTTAGCTCGCAATAAATAATTATATATATATATTAAGTACTCAAGAATTCAATGTGTATCGTGAAGGGAGACACGTATTCTCTAATAATATGCTTTTAATTCAACAAATTGTTGCACTACAAGTTGTTCAAATCAGGAACTCATTTCATAACAAGCAATCAATCGTTATGAGTCAGTTATGTGAGAAAATGCAACTCTTTCACTACTTGTATTTGTACTTAGATTTTGTTTTTCAAATTATATCATTAAAGCATGTGATAGTTGGATATCGGGTACGACTGTAGTTGAAGGCGTGATAATAATCTCGTACAGGTATAATGGCTAACACTTTTATTCTCTAATGCAATAATTTATCATAACATCGATTTGGATACAAAAATAAGTGTTTTGCACAAAAATAAGAGTTTTGCACAAAAATAAGATTTCATTAATAACTTAAGGAATCAGAGTATTAAAGGAATCTTCAAATTTCATACTATAATTTAATGTTTATCAATATTCAATGTAAAGAAAAAAATTATTCTCATATCTTAATCAATTAATTATTAACTTAGTCTGTAAATAAAGCCCATTAAACTTTTTTTTACTTCAATAAGACTTAATGTGATTTCAAAAGGAAAACTGTTGATAAAAGTTTAACTTTCAAGTAAATCAAATATTTAATGACTTGATTTAAATCCTCAAATTTTAGATTTTGCAAATCATTTCCTTTTTCAAGTTTGATTTATTAAGTTATCGCAGAGTTTTCCACCGAATATATTTGACTTTACAAGGCTTTCATCTGTAATAATTTATTAAAATTAAAATTTTTTTAGAATAACAAACGCTGAAGAATTAGTTTGAGAAACAAGAAAAGTAAAAATTTATGTATATTTTTACAAAATTGAGTTGAGAAACAGGAAAAATAAAGAGCTAAACAGACAATAGGTGTTGAACGGATTAGAGTTGTTGAAACTGATTAGAGTTGTTGACTTTTCTTGACACATTGAGAAACTTTACGTTTGAAAGCCGGATAATCTTTTCTCCATTGTAAGGCTGCGTCCACATTAGCGGGTGATTCGTCATTGGGATCGATGAGCATTGAGATCACAGATATAAGTATGGTTTCCACAGTATGAACTGGAAGCCATCGCTCGGAAGACTTCTCATAACCAAATCTATCTTCTCCGGGTTCGTGTAATATTGAGATACAGACCTCGCCATTAGTGTGAATGTTCGGGTGCCACATCTCACTGATGAACTTCATTTTAGGCGGTTTTTGAGGGTAATCGTGCGGGAAATCTAGAGTCGCTTTAAACATCGCCCCCTCGTATAGCGTCTCAGGTGGACCCACAATAACCACTTCCCACTAGAATTAGGTAAAGGTTAAAATTATACTGAACTAAATTGCAACCAAACCTTGTAAATGTCATTGTCATCCACAAGACCAGCACTAAAGCCTTCCACAGGATTTTTCTTCAAATCATTCAATTGTTTGCGTAATATCAGAGTTGACTGACTTTCACTCATCTTTTGTTCAGTTGGTTTGGTTTTGCTTTTATATCACAACTTCGACACAACTTATAAAAAATTAAATTATTATTTCAAGTTAAAACTTATTTAGATTTTTTCAACAAATTAATTATAAATACAGATCAATGTAATAGATATTGTTTCAAAAACTCAATGAAAGTAATGGGAAAGTAATACGAATGAAATTCAAATCAATCAAAATTTTCAAAAATACTGTCGCGTGAGTTGAAGGACGACTTATTATTGTAAACATTTATTACACGTAATAAAATCTCAATCTAATGTGTTTTTAACTTGATTTTTCACCTATGATTAAAAGAATCAATTTGAAATCTGTCATGACATGAATCGCTAGAAACTAACCCTGATTTTGATTTGAAACATAGTTATCAAGTCAAGTTTGAAACTATATCTCACTCTATATCTCTGTCTCTACTGGAATATAATCTAATTATTGCTTATCTAAATACTCATATGCAGTTCGATATCTTTATAATATCGTTATCAATCTCACTCTCTCTATGCTATTCTAATGGAATTTTTTTCTTACATTTTCTTAAGTCATTTCAATATAAATTAAGCATATTTTTCACATATTTAACAACAGCCACCAATTTTTAAATCATATATTGTTCAGAACAAGTTATTATAGTTTTGGAATCCTGTCAGTCTATCTGTCCGTACGATTCATTGATCAGAATAAAGAATATTTATTGTTGAAATGTGTATCCATTGTTAGAAACTATTTTTCTAAGTCTAATTGTGTGCATTGTAATGAAGAGACAATTTTATTCCCTCTTTCTTTACGAGTTATCGAAATATTTCACTTATAAAACTTTTCTTATAGATTTGCAAAAGTGTGAAAAAGCTTCAAAAACTAAATTACACTAAATTTGATAAGAGCCATAAAACCAACTCTATTTCGTAGAATAAAATTTCTATAGTGGAGCACATTTATAATACTTCATTTTCTTCGATATTTTATTTAAGTTAGTTTTGACAAATTGTTAATTCATTTGAGATAATTCAATAACTCTGAGGCCCGTATTTAAACCCGACTTAAAACCCAAACCCCGTTTTAAACCGTATGCACATTGAAAATTGAGAACGGGTTTAAAGCTTTTAAACTAAAACCACTTTTACTAGTTTTAAGAGTGGTTTTAGAGTATTTTTCAATGTATTCATTAGTTATTTTCATATTACAGTTTTTATACTGTTCTCATATCAAGAGTTAAAATCTCGCTTTTATTTAATATCTTTTAATGCAGAAAATATTCATATTTGTGTAGCAAAAATTATTCAAATATTTTATTATTAAACTCAGATTTTATTTAATTTCACAAATTTCATAGATTTATCTTATTTATAGATATATTTTTTCCAAAAATTAATTATTTTATAAATTTATGAAAATAAAATAATATTTTAATTCTTAATTTAATAATTATTTATTGCTTTTAAAAAAGTATTTAAATTATTATATTTGTGGTAATAAATCAAAAAAGTTTAGTTTTAAAATAATAACATGTATTCTTCGCTATAAAACCATTTGTTTACAAAAAATTTGTCGGTTTTCTAGTTTTAAACCGGTTTTCAGTAAAACTTGGCTTAAGTCAGAGTCTACATACGGTTTAAGCTTAAAGTTAAACCCGTTTTAGCGAAAACTCTCTTAAGCTTTAAAACGGTTTTTACTAAAACTTGAGGGCAGACGGGCCTCAGATTTTATTTTCAACTCACTTAACAATAATTTTTTTGCTTCAATAAGATTATGCGGAGGGGACTAAATGTTGAAATGAGTAGAAAATGATGAAATGAGTAGAAAATGAGGAAATCAGAAGAAAATAAGCAGATGAGCAGAAAATGAGGAAATGAGCAGAAGATGAAGAAATGAGCAGAAAATGAAAAAACCAGCAAAAAATGAAGAAATGACTAGAGGGAGGAATTGTGAGTAATTCTTCTTTATTTTATAGCACTAATCCATATCCTTCACTCCAGCTTACAATGGAAGGTTTTTTGCTGTTAATGGAATCTTTTATAAAAAATTGTCAGAAAAACATTCAATTAGAATATAATATTCTATTTAATGAAAAAATTTTTGCAAATGGAACTTTTAACATGTTCAAAATAACGATTTAAACTGACATTTCCAGGGTTCCAGGGGTTCGTTGAAGCTGACAAAGACATCATTCGATTCAGCTCAACAACCCGAGCAAATTGACACCGATGAAGAATTTCTAGCCCCCTGGAATTTGGCGGACTGGGGGTGTTCCAGGAGCTAAAAATTCGTCATGGGTGTCAATTCACTCGGTTTGTTGATCTGAATCGAATGATGTTCCTGTCGGCTTCATCGGACCCCTGGAACCCCCTCAATCCGTCAAAATGACAGTTTAAAAAAGTAACCTATATCCTTATTTTGAGCATGTTAAAAGTTCCATTTGCAAAGAAATTTCCATTAAATAGAATATTATACTCTAATTGAATGTTTTTCTGATAATTTTTATAAAAGATTTCATTAACAGCAAAAAACCTTCCATTATTAGATGATCAGAAAACCTTAACCTTCTCTCTAGTCATTTCCTCATTTTATGCTCATTTCATAATTTTCTGTTCATTTCATAATTTTCTGGTCATTTCATAATTTTCTGTTCATTTCATAATTTTCTGGTCATTTCATAATTTTCTGCTCATTTCCTCATTTTGTGCTCATCTGCTCATCTGCTCATTTTCTGCTCATTTCATCATTTTCTGTTGATTTCCTCATTTTGTGCTCATTTAGTCACCTCCGGTTATGCCATTTCAACAAAGGTTTTGCAGCAGTTTCTCGATAGCAAAAGTTAAGTTGCATGGATTGGTTTTTGGTAGCACACACTAGAATTGGGTGGCAAAGGTTAGGTTGAGTGAAGGGCTAAACTATTTAAAGATTAGTTCCATAATATTTAGTCTCATACGAGTTTCTATATGACAGGGTTTTCAACTTAATTTACAATTCTCTTTCTTTTCGTGAAAAGAGTTATAGCAAATGAAGTGAATGGTTAGGGGTTATGTCTGTCAGATGTGTAGAGCTAAACGAATGGTTGAGATTGAAGACGTTTCATAACTATAAGGAGACGTACAATTATCAATCCCTGACTATACGTGAAGAGCAAAATTTGAAGGGTTTGCTCATTCATTTAATTACTTATTGAAAAGTATTTCATGAGTTCTAATTTATATCTCTTCTGTATTACTTATTCATCACATGTGAGTCAATAAATATTTCTCTTATCATTCATGAATGAAGTGTTAATTTTTATTCATAAACTTTGAGTTAATAACTGAAAAGAGCTCTCTTCCTCTCTATTGCACTATTAAATTTTGATGCTTCCCCTCATTTATGATCATACGGTATTGACGACAATTGTACTATAATATAGATGAATAACTGTATTAATTGAATGGCATAAGCCTTACATGAAGTGTTCGTGACTCGTCATTGTTCGCTACATTACGAATCATTTAAATGATGTGCTCTTTATTAGAGTCACATTAACTAACTTAATGACTTAGTCTTAAAAACCTTTACAAAGCACACAGTCAAGGACTGTATGCGTTCAATCATCAAATAGGAGTTACATAACAAGTAAACTTAAATAGATTTAAATAATAATTTCTTGAACTGATAAACAGTTCATTTCGTGACAGGTGTGAGGTTTTAACTTTCTTTACATTGTGTTCCTCAGTCTTTTATGAACTATTATTCCTTCTGCAATACCTTAGACATGACCTAAGAGTCAAACTTGAGTTATGACTCTAATGTTGAATTCGGTAATAATTAACTGCAATTGATTATAACTTTGATCAGTTTATAAGAACTCAACTCAACATTAAGTCATAACTGAAGTTTGACACTAAAGTCATGTCTAATGTATTACACTTTAAAACAAGAATAACAACAAACAAAACAAAAGCACTCAGCCCTACAGTATCTCGCACTCGTTTCGCGAAAAAAGACAATTTGTATTGACTCATCTGAGCTAATGTTGGAAACGATATCTCTGTGCTCTTCATTAAAAAAAAGTCATTCCTTTATTTAATATGTCGAATAGCCCTCAAAATGTACTCTTTTTAAGTGTTGAAATAACAAAAGGCTCATAAGAAATATTCTATATTTATAACTGAGTTATTCATGAAATTTAATCAATGATTGAGAGTTAAAAGATTCATATCTAATGGTATAATATTTTCTATAAAAACTAATATCAAAAAATACAAACTTGTTATTGTTTTAGTCCTTAAAAGTTCAAACATAAGTTACGGTAGATTCAAGTTTTTAAACGGCTTTTTCAATCAGATAAGAGTATGAATAACTCAAATGTTTTACTATATTTTTGCTTTTTATTATTCTTAAACTTTCATATTATCTCCAGATTTGAAGAAATACATTTTGAGTGTTATTCGACATATACTTTACTGTCATTTTTCAACCTATTGAGTAACTCAATAAAAATTCTCATGTTTTAAGTTTATATACGAATCAAATATTTAAAAGTAATGAATTTGAACAGCTTTTAAACTCTTATCTACAAATCGTGTTTCATTACGTCATAGAATGAATTTTTCTAAGAAGTATCAGTCTATCCCTCGACACGTTTACTCAATTAAACTGCAAAAGTTAATAACTTGCATAAGAAATGATTTTTCAGCATTTATTTCAAACTTAATCATTACTTTAAGACGTTCAATAAGCAAAAGTCAGACTCAATTTCTTAAAATTTAAATAAAAACTTTAATCCGCGAGTAAATATTAGTTCAATCTTTTGAGTGAGAAATTCTGTATTAAATTTGAGAATAATTTCAATTTTTGTATTGGAGTTTTTCCCCATTGAATAAATTTTGTTATTGTCTGAAACTAATACATGAACATTTATGAACCTTTCAATACCGAATATAATTAATGATAGAGAGTCTCAAATTCTGCGAAAACATTTAATTATAGGTAAGTTAATTCATAATTATTATTTAAACATTAATATGAAAACATTTCCCTATAAGTAAACAAAAATAAAAGGTTCTGAGTTTTCATATCATTATCATTTCAAGTCTAGGAATTCAATCATTAAATTGTGAAGTTAAGTAGTGGTGCAACAAAACGAGTTTATAAATTCGTACTTTCTCACTGTCTGTCTGTCTGTCTCTGTCTGTCTGTCTCTGTCTGTCTGTCTGTCTGTCTCTGTTTGTCTGTCTCTGTCTGTCTGTCTGTCGATAAAAAGTTGAGAATCTCTTTTATTGAGAATATACCACTATTTTCGAGTTATAAGAGTTTGACCATTATATAAATGCTTAACACATAATATTTTGTTCAATCCATAATATTAGACCCTTTTTCTTCCACTTCACGTTTCAATGAATTACTCCTTTATTTGAAATAAATAATAATTCACTAAATTATTTATTCAAATTTTATTCTATTAAACATCTACAACTTGATAGGAATGTTGTATACAGTTCAACAAAATACAGATACAATTTTTTAAAAGGAAACCGAAAAGTTAGAGATATGAAACTTTTATTTTAGTAATTTTAAGAACTGCATAACTGTATTACTACAAAACTCAAATAAGGAAAAACAAGTTAACTATCATTCAACTTTTATTTATTTAATCTTTTCAAATAATG
>JAQFZT010002747.1:0-10824 GCA_034696325.1 Camisiidae sp. | reverse complement strand
CTCCACAGTTCTCCACATTTCTCCACAGTTCTCCACAGTTCTCCACATTTCTCCACAGTTCTCCACATTTCTCCACAGTTCTCCACAGTTCTCCACATTTCTCCACAGTTCTCCACAGTTCTCCACATTTCTCCACAGTTCTCCACATTTCTCCACAGTTCTCCACAGTTTTCCCCAGTTCTCCACATTTCTCCACAGTTCTCCACAGATCTCCACAATTCTCCACAGTTCTGGATAGTCGTCGTAAGTTCTGAAAATCCCGAACATTCGGTTCCATTTAAGTGAACTCTGTATCATTCGAAAAGCATCACTGGGAAAACATTTAGGTTTGAGGTGTTTTGTTGAAGTTTTCAACAAAACCAGTGCTAGAGTTTCTGCTGTTCTTTCTTTTTGCTCACAAAGTTGTTTTGCAATTGTTTCTTTTTTCAACTCAAATGAGTTATCGTAGTCTTTAACAATGCCTGCAAGTGTTTGAGCTAGTCTTTTTGCTCTGAGATCTCGTGATTTTGCCGGCAAATTGAGTTCATCTTTCCATACCAATAAGGCTCGATTAATATCTATAAATAATTTAATAACTTCGTCATCTTGACTCCAAAAATCATCTTCACTCCAAAAATTTTCTCCCTTACAAAGTTCAAATTGTTGGATGGATTGAAGGAATTGAAATCCCCCAGCTATTAAAGCTTTAACTACAGTTATTGCACAATTATCATCTTTCAAATCATAGTCAGTTTTTTTGCGGTCTTCCCACCATCGCTTCACTTTTTCATCGAATCCTTCAAATCTTTGTGATGGAATCACTAGGAAATTGTCAGGAATTCGTTCTTCTCCTTCACAATCATCTTTTAGAGATTGGTTTTGTTTTGGTGCAACTTTCACGAGTAGAGACATTGTCACTTTAGTTGGCCAAAAGCTGATATGCTCTCCATTTGATAGAGTTAGAGACAAATGTCCGAAGCATTTACCAACGAGTTTCCAGTAATGGACGACAGCATTTCCTTTTTCACGAATGATCTCTATCTTACTTTCGTAAATTCCAATCTCATCATCAAGTTTTGTATCCATAACACTCAAGTTTCTGTTTTCAAACTGATTTTCAAGTTTTTAATTCAATTGATTTTTACCCTTAAATTGAAAGAAGTTGTTTTAATTAAATATTTGACTCAATAACAGATGATTTTTTTAAAATATAAAATGACTTATAATTTACTTATTATTGAATAATAGATAAATTTGTAAACCAATACTTACTTATGATTTAGTTATTTAAATAATTAAATAATGATTTATTAATTGACATTAAATGTAGACAAGTTAAATTGTTTAAATATTCGCAGGCAAATTCAGAATGAGACTCAATCATGAGTCTGAGTCATGAACAGGCTTTGCATTGGTCTCAAGTCTGTGTACATAATCCCGCCTTCTGTTTATAGTGGTTAAAAAGTAACTTCAGACTCATCATTCAGTCTCATTCAGTTTAGTTTCTTTTAAGAAACACGTTGTCTTTTCGTTTCAAATATTTCAAATATATCTAATTATAATTACATCATTGTATTGAAACATTAACGCAGTTTTTGGCCTTTTTATAGGTTCAAATCTATATTACATTTAATGATAAATCATGATAAAAGTGTTTCTCTTTATATTAAGTTTACACAACTATTACGTCTGAAATTTCTATAATTTCAAATTCATTTTTATAGTCTGTCATTAATTAATATTAAAATTTTGTACTTATAAAATGTATGGATTTGTTTTTCTTTCACAGATATTGAATATTTTTTATATAACTTACGACTTCTGAACTTATATTTTAATAACAGATAAGAATATGAATTAAGTTTCGAAATACATTTGAGCTCAGATTTACCTTAAATAATAAACTTGTGCTCAAGTAATTCAAAGATTCCTTGAAATGTCTCTCATTTAAAGTTAAGATTTTAGTGAAAACCCAAATGTAAACTATTAGTTGATGTGAAAACTTATCACAACTTTAAACAGATAGTGATTTTCAATAGTTAGTGAAAGTTTGAATAAAAACAGTTTAAGGAAAACTTTAAAACTTAGTTTGAGGTAAACTTCTTCTAAAATACTATTGAATTGTACTTCGCCTGAGATTAGGTGTCTTAATCAGGTTTTTTATTAGTTAAAAGTTTGGCTTCAGGGCTACAAAACTATTAAACTCAAATTCAATCGAATGCAAGATTTTCTTTTAAATGAATAGTTGATAAGTTACTCACCAGAAGATCCCAATCCGTGGAAAAAATCCAATAACGATAAGACCACTCAGATATCAACTCATATTTAATATCAGATAAGAATATGAATCAAGTTTTGCAAAATATCTCAATTTTAAAACCACTGTAATATTTTTGATCTTAGATTTACCTTAAATAATAAACTTTTGCAATTCAGAGATTCAAATGTTTGAAATTGATTGAAAGCTATGAATAAACTTTTATATCTAAAGATACGGTAAACTCTCACGGGTTGGACTTGAGTCTCTTGAGATTGAGTGACTCTGGGGCTCAGGTTAAACATTTCTCGTTTTAAAAATTACAAAATCCAAAAATATGACAGAAAAACTACTTTAGTTGCGAAAAAGTTGCCATAACTTAGAACTGAACTCAATGGTGAAAAACATGTTTCCGTGAATTTGATTAAATCAATTAAATTAAATGTTTAGATTTTTCGATCGAAATGAAGAATATTTTTATCTTTCAACTAAATAATGATTACAATACAAAATATGTTGCTTTATATGATTGAGATAACTATTATTTTTTATGATCATAATTTCAACATAATTTTGAGCTCTGTTCCACTTTATCTTAATTTTTATTTTCTTCATTTATAACAATACCGTTGATTTCTATACTTATGTTTCCTTCTTCTTTATCGACATTAGATTTGTTGAGATGCGCCACTTTTGCAGTATTAATCAATTGCGTGAACATTTCTTCTCCGGTTTTCTTAACCATTTCATAGAAACTTCCCTTTTGTTTCAATAAACTGTAAGGTTCGTCAAATTCAATTATTTCTCCGGCGTCTAAAACCTTAAAATTACTCAAAATTTAGTTAATAGTTAAGGAAAAATTTGATTAAACTCACAAGAACTCGATCACAATCAATAATGGTATTGAGCCTGTGTTGAGTTGGATAAAAATAAATTGAGAAAAAATGATTAATGAGGTAAATTTGATAAGTTTTGACGGCTACCTGTGAGCAATAGTAAGTACTGTACAATTGGCGAACTTTGTTCTGATGGTAGTCTGAATGAGAGCATCGGTGTGATGGTCAACATTAGCTGTCGCCTCATCCAAAACAAGAATTTTATTCCTTCTCAATATAGCTCTGGCTAAACAGACGAGTTGTCTCTGGCCTACACTGAAATTACTTCCGCCTTCAGTTAACTCTGAATCCATTTTTCCTGGAAGATCATTGACTGCATCTTTGAGTTGAACTTCTGTAAGAACTTCCCAAAGTCTTTCATCCAAATAGTCTCCAAAAGGGTCGATATTCCTTCTGACCGGTCCCGTGAATACAACGGGATCCTGTGGTATAATTGATATATTCTTTCTCAAGTCATGTAAACCAATCTGTTGAGTATCGATGCCATCGATGATTATCGATCCTTTGGGTTCAACCATTCTGAACAGAGCCGCTAAAAGAGAGCTTTTTCCGGCTCCGGTCCGGCCAACGATACCTATTTTTTCTCCGCCACGAATATGACAACTTATATTTTTAAGGACAGGTTTGGGAGCATTTTCATAAGATATGCTCATATTAACCATTTGTATTTCTCCCTTTTTAGGCCAATCACTATCCGGTTTATTCTCTTGGGATGACTCCAGATCTGCCTCTTGATCGAGTCTACTATACTCTATAATTCGCTCAACTGATGTCATTTGTGACTCGAGCTCTGCACTCTGTCTCACACCTGAAACCGTCGAAAAGTATTAAAAAACTAACTTTTAAGTTATGTATTGCAGTGCACTCTCACCCCATTGTGTCATTCCAGTTAACATAAGAGCTGATGAAAATGCGAGTCCAGCGCTTCCACCGGCAACTCCTTTCAATGTGAAAACAAAGAATGAATCATTTTTATGATATGTGAAGAATGCATGCATTGATACCGTCATGAAAAACCATGATTACAACAGCAATCGCTACAATATATGCAACACAAACCCAGTCCATGACTAATCCAAGAGCTCTTGACGAACAAACGAATAGAAACCACGTCGCGCTGTGATCGTTCTGATACCTGTAAAATTGGCTCTCAAACACTTCTTGGGCACCGAAAGCACGAATACTGGCCAATCCATTAAGTGTTGTGCTTACGTGTGAATAGACAGGACTTCGAGCTATGCATGAAGTTATTCGATAATAATATTGATCATTATATACTCAATCAGTACTCAAGTAAAAATTGTTTGACTCACTTAAGCCTTCGAATCGTTTTATATCTCTCGCAGATTTAATATAAATTCCCCGCACTTTGACTGTCAAAATTGTTAGAACAACAGCAGGAATAACGAGATAAGGGTTAACGATAGCAACAACTATTATTATTCCGATCGCTTGAGATAATGTCTGCATAAAGATATTTTAAGATTCAAGTTTTCAATTCAAATCGACTGATAATTTATACCAGATTTAAGTCGAAAGCAGTTGAAGGCAGCATTTCGTCGACTATTCCAAGATCTTTCGTGAATCGATTGAGAATACGTCCTGAAGAAAAAGTTTGATTATGAAGATTTTGGAAATTGAAATTTGCTCTACACTTTACTGACCGACTGGATTATTATCAAATACAGACATGGGTGCCCGCAATAGTCTATAGAATATGCTATTGTGTAAATTGACTGATGATCTCATACACATTGTGAAAAATGTGGTCGATCTTAGCAATGCTGTTACGAAGAGTCCCGCAATCAATACTGAGTAAATAATTACATCAAACGTTTGATCTCCTGGATCTTCTTGATTCTTATCAGTCCTTATGATACAAATTACATCAATTATTACAACATTTATATAAAACGATACATTTTGATTTCTCAAGAGTTTGTATCAACAGTTAAATAAGTGATTACCATGCAGTTAACCATAAATCAGATCCATGGAAGATTGTCTGCGAAACGAGTGTCGATAATACAGTTAATGTCATTAACACAGGACCCGCACCTGCTTTGATATATTGCCAGTAAACAGTAGATTCAATTGAACCAACTTCACGTTTCTCTTCTTGAATCTTTGGATCAGCTAAATCGTACTTTTCTTCGGGTTCGATCTTGAAAATATTCTCAAAATTATTTCAAATTAATACTAAACTTAGTATAAAAAGAATAGAATTTATTAATACTTCAGGCATTTCAAAGCTTTCTACCAGTCCGATTGACATTGATCTTGATCTACCTCTTGTGAGTTCGTCCGGTACAGACAATAATTCAGAATTTGTTCCTAATTTCGTTTCGTTCATTAATTCAGTCATAGTTCTCGAACGTGTCATATCAGGTGATTTGGACTCTTTTTTACTTTTGTTGAGTAATGACATGAAATCAATGCCAGAATTTTGCAATTCGTCAAAAGTTCCCAAAGCTATACATTTTCCTTCATTTAGAACCAATATCTGACTGGCTTTACGAATGAATTGGATTTGATGTGTAACAAGAATTCTGATCTTATCTTTGAGATAATTGACAATACATCTAACAAAGAAATCAATTCAAATTCAATTTAGTTGATCTGATAATTAATGAAAAGTTACTTTTCAAATATATGTTCTGCAACTGCACTGTCGACTGCAGACAAGGGGTCATCCAAAAGGCAGATGTCAGCGTCTCTATAAAGGGCTCTTAAGAGATGAGGGAATTGAATGAATTGAATGAAAAATAATTGGATTGGATTAATACCGCGCTAATGTTATTCGAGCTTTTTGTCCTCCACTTAATGAAACTCCTCTTTCACCCACTAATGTCCGATCACCGAAAGGAAATAAAGTGAGATCTCTTTCTAGAGCACAAACATCGATAACTTGTTTATATCGATCTTCATCATAATGATTGCCAAAAAGGATATTATTCCTGATACTGGCATTGAAAGACCAGGGCTCCTGACTTGCAAACGATATACTCCCCGAATTTTCAATGCTGCCCGATGTCAGCGGCAATTCTCCGAGTAATGTCATCAGAAAAGAGCTCTAATCAAACAAATTTTTTCTTCAATCAAATATTTAAACACCATTTTTTAGATACCTTTCCAGAGCCAACCGGTCCGACAACAGCCAATAGCTCTCCGGGCTTTAGTTTAACTGTTATGTTTTGAAGGGTTGGGCATTCCATTTCCTATTTCATTAAAATTATTATCACAATAAATAGTTTTCAAAACAAGTCAAGTGTAAATCAGAACTCACGTCATTCCATTTGGCCGTTATATTCGTTACGATAACTTCACTCTTTCTGCTCATCTGTTCTTCTGTAGAAATTGTGGGTTTTTTGTCAATTTCTTCCAACTCCAAAAAAGTCTTATCAAAAATTCATAAATTTGAAGTACTAGAGCTATAAATTCTTATTTGAAAGTGAGCATTGGTTGAGATAATGAATAGATTTGTTACCTGAATTCGTTTACAAGACACCATTAGCTCAGCGCCCAGTGATATGGACTGCGGGAAAAGCCAAGTCATTGTAATTCTTAGAGTATTGAAAAGAGCCATCGTTACAAAGACTGCTTCAGCATTCAATGTATTGCCAGTTAATACATATGTTACAAAGCAGACAAATAGGATCATTCTGGAGGCAACAAAGAATATCGACAAATTGATTGCTTTAAGAAAACATGCTCTACGAATACGACCCACTTCTGACCTTTAAGCCATCATAAAGTTTATAAATACAAGTATTACAATAAAACCAACAAAATAACTATTTTCAATCTTTTAAAGTAGTTTTTACTTTCTAGCCTCAGCCACTAATGTTGCGAACGGTTGTTCCCAAGTGTACATTTTGATAACTCGCATTCCAGATATTATTTCGCTCATGAGTCGAAGTCTGGTGTCTGTCAATCGTGCTGTACTCAGTCTATTGAAAATTATTCGAAAGATAACTCGAATGATAACTTTTTTAACTGAATGCTACAAAAATTCATTAAACAAACCTAACTTTGGAGAAGAGTTTACCCATAAATGCTTGAAAAGGAATAAAAAGAAGTAAAAGAGCAACTCCTACAAGACATGATGGACCCAAATATTCCCACATTATGTACACTATTATTGCCGTTTGAAGCGGAGCAACGATAAAATAACTTAAAAATATAGAAAACTGAAAAATATATTCAATCAGAATTTTTGAAGAAATCATTTGAATGAAGTTTTCTCACTTCATCGAATCGGTTGACATCATTGGACATAAGATTGACGATCTGACCGACTGTTGTCTTTCCTAATGAAGAGCGGCTCAATTTAAGAGACTAAAAGCGGATAATTTTTGATTAAATTGAAATATATTGATAAAGTTGAAGTGAAGAGTTAGAAGTTATATACTTTTTTGTACATGATTGTACAACAGGCGACTCTTAATCTCATTCCCATTTGCATAACAAGAACGAGTATCGGGTGATGTAATGTTATGAAGAAAACAGAACAAACGCAAACTCCTCCGGCGGCCAGACAGGCATACATATAGCTTATTTCACCAGAATTACTGAAGAATTTGATCACCATTCCTAATAAAAGAGGTTGAGCTATACGTATAACGCATTCCTGTTTGAGAAAATATTTTCATTCGAATATAAGATAAATTGAGACCAATTAAGTCACTGATCAATTCCTTATCAATTTCTATCTTATCAACTGTAAGCTTAAAACTATTTTAAATCTCCATAAGTGTCGAATTCTTGGTTTAAATTCATATAAAATCAGTTTAATTTATATCAATTTAAGCCGAATTCCTAACAAAAAGTAAAGAATCGCAGGTAAAGACGTGCTATCGTTAGGGATTTGGCCTAAAAACCACTCAATCTTGAGTCATATTTGCATGTTATTTATTAGGCTACTGTACAAGTATTATTAAAATATTGAGATTAATAGAATCAAAAGAGCTCACGTCAAGGATTACTTAAGTTTTAGGTCTTTGAATTGTCAAAAGTCGGTGATGACTATTTCGGAAACGCAGTCAAAATAGATAAGTCGAAGCTTTTCAGTAAATGTTTATACCTTCTTAAAGGCTTTGCAAAATGATAGCTTAAACTGAATTAAGACTGAAAAAAGAAGTATTTTTATGAATGATTGAAAGTGAAATTATTATTTAATATGTTTAATTCAATGTGCCGGTTGCCGATATCAGACTGTTTTTGCTGCCGAAATAGTCACCACTCAAAAAGCCTCTTCATTCTTGTTGTTATAAATAATTATGTATATACTGTACAGACAAGAAATAAATTCCATGCTTCAAATTCTATAGTCACTATCGATTAGACTATAAGAGATGGAATTTATTTCTTGTCTGTACACTAAAACTCACTTCAAGCAAGAATATTGTGAGCGGAAAGATATAATGTATAGCAAAAGTTCGAACTAATGCTTTCCAAAACTTGCTGGTTTTCTTTTTACATTCAATTTTCCAATTTCTGTTTCAAACGAAAAAAGTTCATCAATTAATGTGAATTGTGATGAAACAAAAATAAATCACTTTTCAAGAAGTTCGACCACATGACAGGCCTCATCATTCTTAGAGCAACGGTACAAGTCATCGAAATCTAGAGAATCCTTTTTTAGTCCCTTCCAAAACACTGGAAATACCCATCTATTCAAAGACAGTGGAATTTAATTTATTAAATTTCATTCTAAACAGTACAGTATTATAACTATTATTACTATAACTATTAACTGTTATAACTCATAGTGGAGTAGTTAATGAAAAATGAATTTCATTGATAAAGACATCCAAATCATGTTGTTTTTTAGTTTTTGAACTAATTAAACACTTTACTAGTATTGAAACTCAGGAATTATAAAATTTATAATTTTTGGACAACAATTAAATTTGCATTTTATTGTTATTGACAGACAGACGGGAGAACAGAAACGACGAATCTTTGATCTTTGAACTAGTTTTTGATTCCAATTCCAATTCCAGCTCAAAGATTGCAATTTGAAAACTTGTGAAATCTTATCAAAAGATCAACAATAATTGAATTGATTAAAATTAAAGTAATCTCTACTTGAAAACTAACATCAAAGTTCGTTTGCATGAATGCAAGCATTGTTTAAATAACTAAATAAATAAACTAATTATCTGCTAATCTATAAAAGAAAGAGTGAAGAATGCAAACCATATTACTATTTTTGATTTGAAAATTAAGAGTTTAAGAGTTTGAGATCTCAAAAATTTGAGATGATTCGACTGAACTCCAAAATTACATAGCATTTAATTTGATTCGTTTCGATTGGACGACTCAACTCACGTGAAAAACATCTTTTTAAGTAAGTTGATGTGATCCCACGGCGATTCCACTTTAATCTTCTGTTCTTCTTCCATATTTATTGCTTAAATGGTGAAATACTTCAATTTCAAAGTAAATTAAATGCAATTATTTTGATATTTACTGTAATCAACCCTTACTAATACATGAAACTCTGCATCAAAAGTTTGTCTTCATCTTATAATTTGTTTGAATTAGTGAAGAGCATGAGCTCATTTCAAATTAGCTTTAGTTTGGTTTATAAAGACGAGCGTCAGTTTCGAGCTTATTAAAAATGAAGGCTTAAAGAAGTTTTAAGTTTAAATATTTGAGAAGCTTTGTTAGAAATTTGCTTAATCTCCTATTTGATCAAAATGTTAGAGATACTGAACACAATTTCTATAAGAGAAACCAGAAGCTAACAGTTGCTCACTTAGCTTGAGCTTATAAGGAAACCTTTGAACTTGTTGTTGATGCTCTTCACTAGTTTTATAAGAGCTGTAAAATCGCAGTAATAGAATTGCAATAAAAGAGCTGTAAAGTTGAAACTCAAGATTTCAGTAATGAAACTATAAATTGTTTTATCATAAGCAAACATTTTTATAAGTGCATAATAATTGGTGCAAAAACACAATTTACTACTTTTACTTTCATTCCTGTATAAATGTGTCAAATGTATAATTAAGTCTGACTTTAGTGAAACCGTTTGCATGATATTCAGTAGCTTTTGAGATGAAAAAAAGTAATTCGTAACTAATATTTGAAAGACATTAATTTCATGTTTCAAATTAAACATGTGCATCCAGACAGTGCATAGGGTTCATACAGATTTGTATAGGCTCACTTATTTTAAGGCCTGGTCTCAATCCTCAACATTTTTCGAGAATCACACCAAAAATTGCGCTCTTATTTCAGATGAAATAAAAAAAATTTTAAGCAAACAATTTCTCAATCTCTGAGATTGAAATATTGACAGAAAAATTTTCTCAATAAATTGTGGTAAAAAATCTATACAATTGTCGGTAGCTTTTAAGTGATTTCTGGAAAATGTGGTCTCTGGAGAGAAGATAAAGTAGTCATTAAGATAAGTAAAGACTAAAATAGCAGATAAGAAAAATTAATGAGTCAGCATGTGCTCAATTTTTATGCAATAATAACAATCGTTTAAACAGTAGTTATGAAGTATTCTCTAAATCCAAGGGCTTTCAAATTGTTCAATTTAATGCCCAAAGTATTGTCAAGAAAATCCATGAATTTAGAGTTTTATGTTGAACATTAAAGCCTCAAGCCCTGTTTGCCTTCTTAATTTAGACTAGTCTACTTCGATAAGCTTCGATAGCTTGCGTTCGGCAAGTAAAATAT
>JAQFZT010002746.1:0-10824 GCA_034696325.1 Camisiidae sp. | reverse complement strand
TATACAACCAGAACACATAAGAAAATATGATCGTATGGATGTTGTTGTTAAATTTATGCAAGCTAAAAAAGAACATCGTGATTATAAAAAAAATCAATTATGTGCACTAATTGGAGTTTCAGATAGTTATCTAAAAAGGGTAATGAAAGATCTTGATATTAAAAGCTTTTATAGACATGATATTCCAGTTAAAAAATCAAATAAAAAGAAACCAAATAAAAATAGTGAACGAGATGAAGATACATCAAAAAATTCAAAAGAGATAAAAACAAAAAGAAAATCTCAACACTTAAAAGGTGGTGATTCATCGTATAATTTTGAAGAAACATTTAATGAAACAATTGAATGTCTTAGATCTTAATTAAAAAAAATCAAAATTACTTATTAATTATTTTTTTAAACTTAATAATTTAATCTATGTTTAAAGAATTAAACGAAGTATTGATTTTATATTAAAAAAATGTCATTATTAGAAATAACAGACAAGAATCAATTAAAACAAATACAATGTAAAATTAAAAAAGATTGTGTTGAGTTTAATCAACTTTCTGTTGGATCTAAAGCTAAAGCTGCTGATCAATTATATACAGAAAATATAGTTTGAAAGGAACTTGGTGTGGCAGCTGTCGAAACTATTGAAAGAATGGATGAAGAAATTGAATTAAAGGATAATAAAATTAATGTTTTAGAAAAAGAACTTAAAGATGTTAATCATTATGATGAACAAAAGATTCAGACTCTGCTAAACAAAAAACCTGTAATTAGAAACAATAATAAAGAAAGAGCTAAACGACGTTTAATGAATACTCTTTCTTTATCTTATAAATGATAACTGAGAAATTAATAAACGATGCTAATGAAAAAATTAAATCACTTTATATTGAAAATGATAATTTATGGTTTTGGATTTATATTTTAATTTGTGTTTCAATTGTATTTTTTCTAATTTTATTGTATTTTATTTTTCGAAAATTAAAGAACAATTTAGAACATAGAAAGGATAACATATATCTCCTTCAATGACGTTGTTACATTAAGTTATTAATAAATTATCCGGCTCTTTTCCATATGCGAATTGCCATATTGCGTGGTCGTACTTCTCCACCCTTCATTAAAAACTTAATATGATTCCAACCATGAGTAGCTGAAATATCTCCATCTCCAGTATAAATATATTCACTAACGCCACTTTTAGATAAGTCTAATATTTTTGCACTAAGTTGACGGTCACAACAATGTGTCTCAACACTTAATAATTGTGGTGAATTATCCTCCTGCACTTCTCCAAATGATTTCGCCTCCCCTCCAGTAACTCTAAAGAAAACATCTGCATATGCGGAACTAAGGTCATTCCACGTCATCCATGGCCATATCTCGGTCGGAGATTTCTCGTTCGGAAGTTGAACATAAATGAAGCCAATTGGAACTGAGAAATATAGAGCCATTAGTAAATGCATAAAATACACACTACCAAGTTCATGTTTATCTTTCTTACCTGAATTTTTATTTATGTTAACAAGTTGTAGTTGTTGTAGTTGTTGTTGTATTTGATAAAGCGACTAAAGTTCAGGATTTGTTTTGTTTTCAGGCTTATATCCAATCTTATAATTTTCTACTAATAATTTACCATTTCGAAATAAATTCATTTTTGGTGTCATTTCAGTACTATTTGTCACTGAATGGTCAATTTCATTCAAAACCTCATAGTTTATAGCAGCAAACAATGTTTTTGGACCATAATTTTGATTGTTTTTAAGCATATTCCTAAATGTGTTTATAGCTTCATTTTCACTTTTTATATCGAAATATAAAATATACACATCATTATACTCATCTTTTTCCAGAAGAAATTGTTTCAATAAAGTTTTTTTTATCGAGTATAGTAACATTCCATTTCTCGAGTAATTTGATAAATGAAATTTCTTTACTTAAATTACCAAAATTTTCCAAGTCCAAATTTTCCAATTCATATGGATGTTTTGAGGATTGAAGTAGTACATCTTGAAGTTTATTGACAGTTTCATTTCCAGAACGTACAAGGCATTGGAGCAGGTTCCCAAATAGTGGGCTGCAGAACTTTGGAATGGGCCGCAAAATGATCTCAAACTTATGGGCGAAAAATATGCAGTCAAACACACTCAATGACACCACAAACACATTAAAATACATTTATAATAAAAACTTCAAATTTTGGCCCTTAATATAAAAATTTGAATTTGATTTACATTATTTTAATATAAAACTTTTTCAAAAGAAACTCTCAGGATATTATATTTTTAAAATGATTATAATCTGAATCAAAATAGTGAACGAAAACTTCATTAATTGTTTTAAAATCTGTAAGTTTTGGCTCATAAATAGTTTCGTACCCACAACGACCCCAAATATATATATTTGCACTCTCTGCAACTGCTATTGAAGTGCATTCACTGTAATGAGTCGCGATATCAATAAATTTGACGTTGTTTTCAATAATATGGAAATGACATGATCTATTTTTTAAACCCAATTGTCCGATGCGGTTCTCTCCGAACGTATATATAATGCCATCATTTGATAGTAATAGACTGTAATGTTTAGCATTACTGATTTTCTTGAATATAATGTTATTGAATTTATCTTTAATATCGATGTTATATTCATTACTAATATGTTCGACGATTGGCATAATTTTTTCTTTTGTAATTCGATAAACACGACCACTTTTTGTTAAAGCCAATAATCCAGGATTTGTGCTATACTGGGGGTTAGATAAATGCACAAGATTTCCTGAGATTGATACCCATTTGTCCGTTCTGTTGATGTGATTAGTACTTATTATTTCACTCAAATCTCTCCGCAGTCGGTTCCACTCATATATTGAACCATTTTTTGACAATAACGAGAAGTTCTTCCCAAAGACTGAAATCTCTATAATATTTTGAGTGTTTATAATTTTGATTCCATCCCTCAAATGTCTGTGTCCACTCCAAAAATAGATATTCGCATCTCTTGTGAATGCAAACGTATAGTGAGGAAGCTGGCCCGCTAAATAATAATTAAATTAACACAGCAGTATATTATTTATTTTAATTGAACAAGTGGGATCACCAGTTGTTTCCCTACTCAGAATCTTTTTACTTGTATTTAACCCGTACTTTAGTATATCTCTTAATCTAAACTCACGACTAACCCGTTACTTATTAACTCTTATTTATAATTTGAAACTTTATAACTGTTGTTATGAAAAGTATTGTTAATTTTAATTTATGTTCAAATAGTATTATTGCGAACGCACAGACATAATATTTCTAAATATATAGATTTTATAAACACTTCGAGCTTCGATAAATAAGGGAAGTCAATGTGATTTGGAATTTATTGTAGTGAAACTTGTAGTGCAGTGCGATTTTTCAATGGTTAGCAGTATGTAAAAAATAAGTATCAGTGCACGCTTGTAGTGAATAATTAAACACAAATAAAATATGTTTTACTGCCTTACTTGGACTTTATTATAATTATTAATTAATAACTAATAATCTTTCGATCACTACAATATTTTTCAACAACCATTGGGTTTATTAACCATAAGGTCGAAAGATGGAAAAATTAACCCAAAGTTGACAAAGTCAACCAGAATATACTAGAACCTGTGTTATCTAAATGGGAAGGGTTCGATGGTTTTCAAGTTCGAAATTCAAGTGGGATATTTTGAATCGTTATAAATGGCCCATTTTAGCTAAATATTCCCACGTACGTAAAAGAGAATACTTACTTTTAAAATCTTTGACTTCTATTATGTGTTTATGAGATAGCTCTTCGATTATGTGATTATTTATGAATTTTTTAATATCAGACCATTTATTATTCGATTCGATAGAAAAAAGTTCATTTAGTTCATTTCTCGGTATTTTATAAAACTTGTCTTCAGCTGATATAATAAATATGAAATATTTTGAAGTAAACATTAGTTTAACGTTAATTTCAGAACAAATATCCAATAATTTTCTGCAACCAATTAAGTGATAGAAAATACGATTCGTAAATATTTGTACATCACTTTCGTCGTTCATATCGATAATTGATTTTAAAGTTTGCTTAAAATTAAAGTCACTTTCGTTGAGAGCCCAAAAAGATTTCAAAGCTATAATTTCTTCGACTGATTGATATCTATATTGAACCAATTGTTGTGTCATTTCATTAGAAATATTTGAAATCCACTCATATTTATCGATCGAATATAATTTCCTAAACTCAAACATATTTATGTTAAATATGAACTACTTTTGGTTTCAATACAGACCTTTCTATATCAATAAAGAATAGTTCTTCGCAAATCTTTCCTAAGCTATAAATGTCAGATCTGGTGTCATACGTGTTACTATCGATCACTTCGGGTGCGGCGTATGTGATATTCCCGACATCACTACTGTGTTTCTGATCTAACTTCCAGTGAATAGTAGATAAACCAAAATCTGCTATTTTCACGATATTCTTATTATGAGTTTGGAATTTAATTAAAATATTGTCCGGATTTAAGTCTCTGTGAATTATAGGGGGGTTTTGTGAGTGCAAAAAGTGCACTCCTCTTAGCATTTGATCAAATATTTGACATAATAAATAAAATCCCATTTCAGTCAAACATTTATTAAAATAGATATTTTCATTGAGTTTCATACGATCAATCAAACAACGAAGACTCATATCACATAAACCCATCTGAATATAAAGGGTTGAATCAGTTTTATCGCTCATTGTATTTTTTGCGATCCAAATATCACTATAGCTTACGATAAAATCAGATTTTAGATCCTTAATGAACGGACAGGTAATTATTTCATTAGTAAACTCCTTTTCTATATCAGGTTTAAATCTATTTTGTTTAATCGCAACAAATCTATTATGCTCGGGCCTATCAATATAATTTACGTTAACTTTGAACACTTGTCCATATGATCCTTCACCCAAATTTTGCAGTTCATTAGTATTTTTATTAAATTTTTCATTTTTAAAGAATTCGTCTCTAAATTGACTCAATAATCCAACAATTGGTTTGTAGTTTATATTGAAGTAATGCCTATAAACGTCTTCAATGTTATTAAATTCAGTAAGAAGTGGTTCGCGAATATCTATTTTCTCAAATTTACCTAAAATATAAATACTATCTGCAGTCGAAAATATGATTTGTCTATTAAAAGAAGGATCAGAATAGATATTATCTATCTTTTCATCACTTTTAATAATATCCGTTCCACAATAGTTAGCAAAATGATCTCCAAATAAATAAACGATACCGTCGTTTGATAACAAATAACTATTTACATAACCGCAACATATTTGACATATTAAAATATCAGTCATTAAAGTGGGACATAGAATTTTTTCTGAATTATTGTTACGAGCAATTTGTTTACTTCGATTATTACCCCAGCCATAAACACGTCCGCTCTCAGTCAGAGCTAATGAATGATAATCACCACACGCTATAGATTTAATCCTGTGCCCATTCAATAGACTTAACTGAACTGCTTTATCGAAATAAGGAATATCATCACTACATATTTGTTTATATAGATTATGACCCCAACCATAAACACGTCCGTCGTATGTGAGAGCGAGTGTATGATAATATCCACAATTAACATCTATTATATTTTCATTAATCAACTCTAGTCTCAAAAGTGGTCTCTCTTTTCTATCGTTTGAGTAATGCCACGAATAGACCGATCCATCACTTGTTAAGAAATTTATATAATAGTTATTTTTATCAAAAATAGAATAGCTTCCTTTAATATTATTAACACTTTTGCCACATAATTCAATAACAATCATATCTTCAATAAAAGACTTAACTTTTGATTCATCACTACATAACACTATGGCATAGCCATAAAAACTATTTCTCTCAAATGCATAGACTTTATCGCCAAAAGTTATAATAATTATAAAATATTTTGAAACAAATGATATTTTTATATCATTCATAAAATAGGTGTTCAATATTTGAAATAACTCTGTATTATTTTCATTAGCACTCATTTTGGTTGTAAAATATGATGTATTAATTGGAAGAACTACACTTTCATAATAAACAAGCCATGTTTATGACGCAAGCTCTCATTACCTGAACCTTGAGTCAAACTGATTATCATAGTGATCACATATTGAACCACAAGCGTAAAACTTGTAAAGTGAAAATTAACCAGCATCAATAGCGATATGTTATATATCATAAAATACGCGCTACAGTACGCAAGCCATCCAACCTAAATTACCTAACATAAACTAATAATTTTAGCCTATTGGTTCACATCTTCATATCGGTTGGCTAGTAGACTAGACTAGACAAAGTGGTTCACTGTTTGCCCGCAAAGAACCGCAATTATTTATATGTTTTATGTAATAAAGAACATAGGTTGAACAAGAATCATGAGCCAGAGCCTACATAGAATTATTACGGTGAAATATCTTGAGCCTGAGCCTTGGCAAAAAAACAAGAGCCTGAGCCTGATTTGCTCACCAATAGTTATATGTAAAAATAAAAGTTTTATATATTTAATGTATACCAACCAGAAATAAGGCGAAAATTTATTAATAAATAATTTTTAATTATTTCATTAGAAAAATATATTGTACAGATATAAAATATTTAATAATATATTTATAAATAGATTTTATCTTAATGTGAAGGCTGTTATTAATAAATATATTGGGGGAAATCCAAGCGTTTTTTAATAGACTTAAGAATTTAAGCAAAATTTTTGTACCAAAGATAAGTTTACAAAAAACGGAGTTGACCTGTTACAATACTTATTTTAAAGGTTAAAATAAATATTTAATAAATCAATATTTTTATGTTTATATTAAGTAATGACCTTAAATTGACGGATTGATGAATGTTTATAAAGAAAAATATAACTTCTTATCTGTTTTCCTAAAAGTAAGGATGAGTTTGCGCATTCGCCCTGATGCACTCAATTTCAAAAACTCTTGTACAAAATTTTGTAAACAAATCAGTTTTACATCAAAGTATAAAAATTCAATATTTAAAATCTAGTTTAAAATGTGTAAATATTAATAGAATAGTTATTAATATTGAAGAAATTTGTTGTGTAAATAAGGAAAAAGTATTGCAATTAATAAAATGTCAGATACAAAAAAATTGATAAATATCAATATATGTATCGTTGGAAAGCATTTTTCATACTGATTTCAACAAAACTTGAATGGAAATTTTGTGATAAGCGGTTCAAAAGTTAGACTGACCATTGGTCACTAATTGAAATTGACCACTGATAATTATGATATGGGTATCAAAATGAAGAATATTCAAAGATAAATCAGACAAAATAGAAACTAAGCCTTAATCTGTTACCATTTTTAAGATGTAAATTTTCAAGTGGTAAGAATAGTGCTGTACTGTCATTGATTTTTTTGTGAATTTTAGAGAGTAAGAATGAGGTGTGTTGTATTGTCCCAGAATAACAATAGTAAATTATGATAATTTTAGGCGATTTTCTGAAGTTTTTAGCCTAAATTCCATATTAAACGATATGAAAACTTCACTTTTTGGTAATTTTTTAAAAGTACGAATTCGTAGTGTCCCAGTATTTTTCATTGATTTTTTGGGTTTATATTGGCTATTTTTGTGAGTTTTTTCATTTTATTTCGTGGAAATTCTGCTATATTTTATGAGTTTAGAGGGGTACGAAAAGTACGAGTACGTATTGTCCTAGAATAGCACTAGCAAAACATGATGATTTTAGGTGATTTTCTGAAATGTTTTAGCTTAAATTCCATATAAAACGATATGAAAAGTTCAATTTTTTGATGCTTTTATTAATCGTTTTAGAGAGTAAGAAAAGTACGAATCGTATTGTCCCAGCTTTCGCCTCTTACTTTGGTTGTTATTTTTTTTACAGTTTTATTGTTTTAGGTTATAATTTCATAAATTTTAAATGGTTTTTATGAGTTTATTTGATGGAAAATAGGCTTTTTTGTTAATATTAGAAAAGCACGTACTCGTCTTTGCGTAGTGTCACAGCGTCCCCATATATACACTACTCTTGAAGAAGAGAGTTTTACCATTCATTGAGAAAAATCACAATTAAGATAAAATCCAGTTTTGACCCCCTATGACTACTTCTTATTATCACCAGAAGTGATACAATGGCTAAAACCTAAAATCTTCAACTTTATAGCCAAAAGTGATAGTGAGCCAAATGTTCTTCAGGTTTGACCTATTGAGCAGATCAAGTAATTATACAAAGCAGAGTATAGTAAATGAAAGAAAACTGTGAAGAATTCTGTTCCCTTCACAAGAATCTGAAAGAATATCTTCAAAAAATGAGTTGAAATCTCTGCAAACTCTAAAACCTAAAAACTTAAGAGGAAGCTCTAATTAATTGATGATAATGGAGTGATGGCACCCTTCAAACCCTGTGATTGATTCTTCAAAATATATAGTTTTGTTAATTGAAAACCTTGTAAAGTTATCTTTTACTAATAAAATTTTATTATACTTTAAAAAAGAAACCCTATTTCCCGTACACCCAATAAGTCTGTTTTATTAAACTAATTTATTAGTTAAATGTGATTTTTTCTGCATGAATGATTTAAAATATTTTTCTCAGTTTTGAACAGGTGAAGTCCAGAAATAATTACCATGAAACATATCAAAGGCCAATTTAGAGTGAATGTTGAAGAGCGACACGTTATATCATGAATTTTTTTATATACAGTTGCTTACAAATCAAATCTTGCTCATTCATCTTGTGCTTCAATTTTCTTGGTTACTGTATCAACTACTTTAGTCACAGTGGAACATGTTTTAAAAGTGTCGTGTCGTTTTAAAATTTGTGTTTTTTATTTCGTCTAAAAGTATCGAAAACATTAGACAAGTCTAGATGAATCATGTCTTTCCAAATAACTTTACTATCATTTATAATATCGTGTTCACTATCATGTTGTATATTATAATAAATCATTGTTATTTCATATGCAATAACTCTCTATTCTTCTGTTGTGTCTTTCTTAGAAAAAAATATTTACTGGTTCGGTCACTCATTACTAATTAACATATCCTTGTTATTAATAAACATTACTTTTTAAACTCAACTCTATTTCATTAAGTCATCATGTTTTAAGGTGGATCACACATAGCGTTGCCAGATTTCTCTTGTGTAATTCCTTGACTTTTCAACATATCCCTCAAATTTTTCCAGTACTTTCCGGAACTATTTTTCAATATGATGTAATGAAGTTTTATTTTTTCCTACGAAATATTTGTTTATATTGTACCTGTTTCGAAGTCTTTATACCTAATATGATTTTTATTTGTTTAAATGTTTTGAAATTAGCCCAAGTTTACTTTTGTACAAATCACCGCTTTTTCCATGACAACATTCAATTTATTTCTGTCATTTAGTGTCGATTATGTTATAGCTTTTGACAACTAATGTGAAACCATCAAGTCTAATTTAAGTATTCAGCGAAATATATAATCAATGATTATATTAAATATATAATAAAACCTCTAAAAGTATCATAAACGTTATTCCGGGACACTTGTATGTCAAGAAATTACCCCTTTTCTTCGGCCGGGTCTCAGAGGTATATTCCGGTCTGTATCAGCCATTCCGGGACGTCTGGCCATGCTACACTGCACTAATTAATTGATTATTATTATTTAGTAATGATTATAAAATGTTTTGTCGATTCTGTTACAGCTTTTGTGAAGCATTTAAGTTCAAAGTATACTAAATCATAGCGTTTCATAATATATATTCATTGATTATATAATCAAACCTTCAAAAGTATCATAAACTCTATTCCGGGACATTTGTATATCAAGGAATGACTCTTCCCTTCGACTGGGACATAAAGGTCGATTCCGGTACTGTCCCGGCTATTCCGAGACGTCTGGCAACGCTAATCACACATTACATAACCTACACATCGCTGTCATTTCATCAATTTTTAATGGAAATACTTTTTTTTTTAATTCTTCAAACATTTATCATTAAAAGTAAGTGTATTTACTTTCAACTTTCTTTTTTCTCGACAAATTAAGCAATAATAATTGCAAACTGAATAAACATAAGAAAATGAGTTATTTAAATTTTGAAACAAATAAGTTATTTCTAATGAATCATAAACAAATATATATTAAAGTTTCCAAAAGCCTTACCAAAAGTTTCAAAGTAGTGTCTAAAAAAGGCACCAAAAAATAAATTCAATATGTTGTTTTAAGGTGCGCTGAGTCAATTAAAACTTTTAATTTTTCTAATGATACTCAAATATTATTGAATTATCTATTATTCCTTAATCGAAAATTCCATTTGAAATGATAAAAATTCAATTACATTTCTATAAGTCAATTAAAAATCAATATTGAATTTGATAAACATTTAAATTAAACTTATGGCTCAAAGATCTTACGAAATAAAAATTTAATCAAAATTTTGGTGTATGAATAGTAAGAATATGATGACTGAATTTTACTAAAACAATTAGAAATTATATAATGACAGAATGAACGTATTAGTAGTCAATATATATACCGATTTCTCATACTCAGAGACTTTCATCATTTCAGGATCCTTTAAAATATGTTATGGTATGAAAATTTAATTTGAATATTGAAAACAAATTTTACAATACTGTGTGTTTCAGATGTATGTATCAAATATTCTAAAACCGATTAGTTAAAGCGCGGTACTCATGGAAACTTTTGATGCAACCAAACTTTTACCACATAATGTAATTCTCAAATACGCTGACATACATTTGTATAGAATTGGATTAAGTTTTGAATCAAGAAATGGCATAAAGAGAAACAAATTT
>JAQFZT010002745.1:0-10825 GCA_034696325.1 Camisiidae sp. | reverse complement strand
AATATGTTCTGAAGCAATCGTTCACTATAAGCGGGGATTCACTATAAACGGATTCACTATAACGGGGTTAGACTGTAACCACATAAAGAAATATATAAAATTATAAGTTTTTTGACAACATTAATTCTCAATATTATTGAAACTCAAAATTTTATTGTTTGTTTCTCTTTATGGCTGTATTTATTGTCACAGACGGACAGACAGACAGAAATGACGAACTTATAAACTTGTTTTCTTAACAATTTTTCATCTTAAATCAAAACCTTTCAAGTCTTATAAACTGAAACAGGAAATTATTAACACAAATGAATTCAATAATTGAAGTTTTATTTTCTCAACTAATTTCTAGCTCAAAACGAATGGCCAAAAGAATGCTCTGGAGATAAACAATCACCGATTGATATCGAGACAAAAATAGTTTCTGTTAATAAGTCATTAAATATTGACAGAAGAAATTATGACTTAAGTTTTTCAAACTTCAATGTTGAGAATAACGGACATACAGGTCATTATCAGAAAAATTATGATAAGTAGCTGAATGAGGAAAAGTTTTTAAAAGAAATTATTTTGCAGTTAAACTAGAAATTAATTTCACACCCGATGATAACAAGCCATACATAACAGGTATAGCACTCGATCATCAGATCTATACCTTCGTACAATTGCACTTTCACTGGAGTGAAGAGAAGGGGAGAGGTTCTGAACATGCTATCAATGGAAAACTTCACTCTATGGAGGTTAAAAGACATGGTTTTTTAAATAATAATTAATTATACTGTACAGTATTTAAAATTATTTTCATATTTCAGATGCATTTAGTTCATTATAATCAAAAATATGGTAACTTAACTAATGCTATAAAATATGGTGACGGACTTGCTGTTATTGGAGTACTTTTTGATGTAAGATAAATGAATTTTTAAAAATTATTAAGATCTCAAACAATTTATTTTCATTATTTTTCTATGTTTGAGTATTTTTATTATTTTTGCATTCAATCAAAACTAAATTTATTTGAGAACTTCGTTTTTTATACTTAAATTTTTTTGTGATTAATCTTTATTAAAATTCGAATTGAATAAAACTTATTATTCATCAAATCGTTATATTTTCAAAGATAAGTAAGTTTGGTTTGACTTAAATTTTGATGAAGACTTGTTAAAAATTTTAAAATGTTTTAACTTATAATAGTGACGATAGAGTTTGAGAAAGTACTTATTTTGAAGACTGTACAAGTTAAATTTTCATTTTCATCATTTATGTGTAGAATAAAATTGAGTTAATTGAGTATAAAATTCAAAACAAAATTTAAAAGTTTGTTTGAGATCAATAAAAAGTTAGAATTATTCCACAATAAGATAATAAAACAATAAAATATTTAATTCTGTCTCAACACAGATAACACGCAAACGTAATATGCATTTGGAGTCAATGATAGAGGGAGTAAAAGAAGTCAAGATAGAGGACAATAAGTTTAGAAACGATGATAAAAGAAAAACAGTAACTTTGGATGATTTGCTGCCAAACAATTTGGATCTCTTCTATCGCTATAAGGGCTCACTTACGACTCCTCCATGTTCTGAAACAGTCACTTGGCTTTTATATTCTGACACAAATGACATCGGATTCAAACAAGTAATACTTTCTTCTTTGCTTTAGAGATCAATTTGTCAAAAGATAGTCTTTGAGTCTGACTTTTCTCCTAATCCTAAATTTTATTGACTCAACTTTTAGATGAATAAAAGATTAGATCAGTTGAGAAGAAAAAAGTTTTTAATACTTCTTATTGTCTGTTATTGAGATCAAAAGCGTTTCACACAATGCAAAAGTTTTTTTTGAAGCTAAGAAAAAAATTCTCACAAAATAACTTTTAATATTCAATTAAGTTTTATAAATAAAATTGACTCATTATTATAATTTAGTTTAATAGTTAATGAATATAAATGAAGTGAGAGCACAAATTATGCTTTTTACAACTTTTTCAACAATTAAACACTTCAATAGTATTGAAATTCAGAATTTTTTAATTTTTCATTAATTTTTCTACAACTACTAGCGGGCCAGTTGCTCAGCAACTTATACAAGATATAATTTTTATAATATGTGTTGTTTTAATGTTAGTGATCAATCATTTATAGTATTTGATTGATAGAGTGATAGTTTAATAAATGAACTTTAAAATGATATATCACAATAATAATTTGATAGAATTTTTAATATTTTTAAAATTCATTTAAATTCATTTCCGTCCCCATTGTTGGCTATAGACAAGGCTTACTCAAACCGCGGGCCGCGGGCCAAATCTGGCCCGCGAAGCGAAAACTTCTTGCCTTTAGAGTGTTCCTATGAATTATCGAATACGTGAAAAAGCTTTGATTATTTAAGGTGTAACAATCAATTTCGATAAAACTTTTCATTAAGAAAATTTTTAATAGTATTGCGGTTAAAGATAAAGTTCCTTTATCAAATAATGCTATATTTCAACAAAATCTGTCAAAAAATATTCTTGAGCATATATTCTTTAACTTCAACATATGACTGTCAACAAATTAAAACATGTTATCTCTTAATGTATGTAAACGAGAAAAATATATTCAAAGTTATGCTTCAAAATATAACTTGTGTTATTAATAAACTTTAATTATTCAATTTCTCTAAGTTTTTCCATTGAAACGTTCTCTGAATTTTTAAATTTACATTAAATATGATTCAAATTAAAGGATTCAGAAGAAATCTCAAAAAGTGATTTTTTGAGATAACATGTTTTAATTTGTTGGCAGTCATATATTCTTGAGTTTTTTTACTAATTTTTTCGGGTAATAGAGTAAATCATTAAGATCAAAGCTTTTTCAAAAGAAATGAAGATTGAGCAAGTTATTTTCATCACAATTTAAATGCTGAAAATTCCAATCCGGCCCATCATTGTTTTTGACCTATAGAAACTGGCCCGCGAGGCAAAATAGTTTACGAAACCCCTGTTATAGACAGAATAATATATAATGCGGAACCCATAAACTCGTTTTGTCCCACCACGAGCTTAAAAATTTTTAGATTAAGTGATCTCGAAATAAGGTTATAATTTTTTTTATCTGAAAGCATATAGAGTCTAATTTGCAAAAAAGCGTTAGCTTATAGGCCTTAAAAATAAAGGCCTAAATGCTAACGCTCTTTTTGCAAATTAGACTCTATATCTTTGGGATCATTTTGAAAAGACCTTAAAATAAGCTTCAATTATAAAATAACTCTAAAAAACTTTTAATTTTGTTAGATCGAAGCGTTTCGCGAATTATTAAACAAAAGAAAAATTCGCTTAAGTGACACATTCCGTGAGCTTCAAAGCACGAGAGGTAGAAAAATAGAGTCATCTCAAGACCCATCACTTCATGTGAAAGATGGCAAAGGAATAGCAGCACAAACACACTCTAACTTATTCTTAATGCAAATATCAATAGCTACTAGTCTTATAATGTTGGCTAAAACGTACCCATAAGTTCACCACTTAATTCATATTAAAGTGAGATTTCTTTTTAAGAAAAGTTTTCAAGAGTTGAAAAGTAGAGTTCAAAACATTATTTAAATAGACTTTTCAGCTATATTACACTTAAAAATCGCATTCATAGCTATTTTAGTTTTATTTATCATTTAATTTCAAATAAATATTGAGGAAAATGTTTTTCAAATCGTTATAAAAAAGTGAGAAATTCTTATTTAAGGGCCAAATACATAATGACTTCAATTCTTATAATGTATTCATAAAAAGTTTATTATACTTAAAATGTAATAAAAAATCGTATTATTTATAGCAATAAAATGCACATTAAAAATAAAAATTTTATTTTTCTATTCATTTATTCATTCCTTTGAATTATTTGTTGATTAAAAAATCCTATTGAGACTATTATAAAAGGTATTAAACGTCATAATGAGTAGTAAAATATTTTGCATTTCAATCCGGAAAGCGTTGCAAATCGTGAAGAAAACATTGAATTTTAAATGAGACAAAAGTAATAATACATAAACTTTAATGACACGCATCGCTATAGGAGGTAATGATTAACAAATTATTAAAACAAATTCTTTCCAAACGTGAAGTTAAAAAACAAAGAGAAAGAAAAAGTTTCTAAACTGTTGATAATTTTCAAATTTAAATTTACGTCTCTTTTCATCAGATGCGTAACCAATCGATAATTTATTAATGAAAAGAAAGATATTTTTCAAGTCTAAGTCACTATATCTTTTGAATGCATGCAAAGTATAAAAAGTATTATACTATAAATCGCTTTATTGTAAACCAGTTCTTAAACTATAGTCAAGGACTTAATTAATTCGAAGGGCATTTGGATTTAAAACAATAGGATTTACAGTTTAATTGACTAAATGCTATGTGAGAACTGTTTTCAATCACATACTTTATAGCATTTAAATTCAGTTCTCATAATACAAAGCATCTAAATATGGATTTTGAAGATGTGTTATCACAAGTCGGAAGTTTTGGTAAATATCAGAAATTATTGTTTCTATTCTTAGTTCCCGTTTCAATGCTATCATCGATGCTATCAAATGAAATGTAAAGAAAATTTTTTTGTAAAAGTAAAAAATTGACAATAGATTGAAAATTGGAATTTTTTAGATTTCTTAAGTTAACTCCAGATCACTGGTGTTCAGTGCCAGAACTGATCAATTTTTCATATGGAGAACAACATCGCTTTATAAGACCAGTTTCAATGATCAATAATAGCAAGCCTATAATGGAGTCGTGTATTATGTTTGATGTAAATTATAAAGCAGTTGCACGTGATTTACGGCTACCTCTAATAAATGATACCAATAATAAAAAGTTAGCTGTAAAAAGTTGTGACTTGGGATGGATTTATGATCGAAATCATTACTGGGATAGTGCTGTTATGCACGTAAAGTCATTTATCATATTCTAGATTAATATTAGTTTTTAGTTTAATGATAAAAATGTTGTTTTTTGTATTTACTTTTCATAACTGTTTTTCATAGTATGATTTTGTGTGCGATCACAGACACGAATTTAGCCTTATATCTATTGTAAGATTAATTGGTTGTATTGTTGGCACTCCTCTCTTCGGATTGATTTCTGATCTGTAAGTTTAGTGTTTATTTTGTGTTAATCTTCTGTCAAAATATTGTACGGGTAAGTAAAGCCTATTCGTTATCGCTTTGCAAAAAATAGATTGAAAGGTAGCTTAAATTTGTTGCAAGTCTCCAGTCCATACGACTCCAGTATATAATACCTCATTATCCCTGTTCTTTTTATTTAAATATTAAATGCTTAATTTATGCCCTTTTATTATCAGTTATACATTTATCTAAATTATAGTCTCTATATTAAGTAAATGTAATGCAAAATTTTTAAAATCAGAAAATTTTCAGCCTTTCAAATTTTAACTTAAAAAACTATTCAATATTTGGATAAAACATTTTAAA
Source organism: Camisiidae sp. (assembly GCA_034696325.1). Classification (NCBI taxonomy): domain Eukaryota; kingdom Metazoa; phylum Arthropoda; class Arachnida; order Sarcoptiformes; family Camisiidae; species Camisiidae sp. Next base: position 5,371 of record JAQFZT010002745.1, on the reverse strand, counting down.
GTAGTCAAAAGAGAACAAAAATCACTTATATATTTCTGATATTTATTTTTTCTGAAGTCAATGCATTTATCTTAATGAGAGAAAATAATATGATAATTTGAATAATTGTTTTCAAATCCATAAATTATACTTTAATATTGTTGACAAGTTTAAGTTTAATTTGATTGTCTAAATCAGAATAGACTAAATGATTGCTTAAAAAATTACTGAACTTTTTTTTATCCATTATCTAGTTTTGGTCGTCGTTTAGGCTATTTATTAGTACTCATAACAGCTCTTATTTCTTCGATATCTCCTCTTCTTTGCAAAGATTACACAGTTTTTGTATTATGTCAATTCATTGTTGGTCTCACATATCCATCGAGTCATATAATAATTTTCATAATGAGTATGTATTTTCCTTCTATATATAAAATATAATATAGATTAGTGTTTTTACTTTAATAAGAACGGACATTATTGCACGCGCGCACATCTGAGAAGTTTGGTTGAAAATCTTATGAAAAGCCTACCGCGCGTTCAATTATGTTTGTAGTTCTGATTGTAAACTTATTGAGCAAAATACAGGAGATAAAACAATTAAAGTTGAGGGTCATCACTATTTAGTATGTTCGTCTATCTAACACTCATTTTTGAATACAATAATGCTTCAAAAATATAAGTGTTAGGTAGGCGAACATACTAACTAGTGATGATCCTCCACTTTAATTGTTTTACCTGTATTGTGCTCAATAAGCTTACAATCAGAACTACATTATTGAAAATCACGCTTACATCTTATTTAAGTAAAGATTAGGTTCAAATGATTAATAGAAACACTCACTTAATAATGTCTAATTTTCACATAAAAATATTTGAGTTAAAAGTTAACTTCAATACTAATATGAGTTGTGCGAGCAAAGTCGTCGGCTAGTTATGAACCAATTATCTTCAATTTGATTTAATTTATTTTATAGTTTTGGAGTTTATGGGTTCGAGACATAGAGCTAAAGTTGTGGCCTGTCTTTGGCTTTGTCTCTCTTCAGGTTCTTCTATACAAGCAGTCATTGTTTATTTCGTTCCTCATTGGGTTTGGATAACAACTATTAATACAGCAATAGTCTTATTACTTGGTTTAGCTTTAAGGTAAAAATATCTTAAAACGATCCACAATTTTGAAACTGTTTTCAATTAACATATACTTTATCAAAGTATTATTTTAGTTAAAATTATTCTTTAAATTTTTAAAACTATGTTTTTTTCAATAATTTAATGCATATTCAGTTACAGTATGTTTTGTAGGTTATGTGAAACCCTCTAATACTGCATAAGTAGCTTATGATTTGTGAAACTCTTCATTTAATTTAACGCTTCAATAGACAAAAAAATTTTAATCCAACTTATCATTGACTAAAATATAGTTATGCTTTTGTTTCAGTTTTACACCAGAATCTCCTCAATGGCTTTTGACTAAAGAAAAGTATGAAATAGTTAGAAAAAACTTTGAAAATATGATGAGAATTAACGAGAAATCAATTCCAGTGGATTTGCTCTCAATGCAAATACAGGTCTGAATTTTTAATTAGTATTTTAGAAACTTTTCAACACTATAAAAGTTTGAAACTAATTATAATTTTGAACATGAAATTAGAATTTGATTAAATTAAGATTGAATTAAATTTAGAGCTGATTTAATTATTTTAGTCATAAGTGATATATTAATATAATAATACTTAATTTCTTGACTATAAAAATAGAATTAATTTATTCGTGTTTTATAACTTATTTGTAGAAAATTGGGAAAAATAGGAAACATTCACCTGAAGAAAAAGTTACAATCAATAAAATGATGAAATATTTAAAAGACACTACAATTTTTCAAATATGGCTTATATTAACGCTATGCTTTGTGATAAACTTCATGACAAATCAAATTTTTGAGGCAAAAAAGTTTGAAATCAATAGTGAAATACTTGTCAATACACTTTTCTGGTCATTTATCAAAACGCCTGCAATATTGATGACATGGTTTCTAATACAGAGAAGAGTAGGCCGTCGTTTGACTAACACTTTGATACTCTGCATGACTGGTCTCACACTTATAGGATTAGCCATAACTCCGAGGAATAAAAAGACAATAACACACTCGATATCACTGTTAGGAATACTTCTAAACAAGGCTTCAGTTATGATAACTTATATACAAGTCGTTGAATTAAGTCCAACAAAGACTAGATGTTTAGCTCTCACGACTTCATCAACAATCGCAACACTTTTAGTGACTCTCATTAACTATATCTATGACATGGTATGAGTTATTTAATAGAAAAGTTCTTAAAATTTTTGAATTCTATAAATTTCAAACTTTTATCTTTAGGAAAACTTCAATAATTGGCTGCCGTTAATAGTGTTGTCTGTAATGTGTTTATTAACTAGTTTTTTGTCATCATTTCTAACGGAAACTCTTAATGAAAATACACCACAAAATGTGTCATCAGCTCAAGACTTGATAAATAATATGACTTATTGGCGATTCGCTAAACGAAAGTGTGATATGAAAAGTAATGTTTTTATAAGTCTTAGTCAATGGAATATTAATGAAATGGATGAGTTTGATAAGAGCTGATGCCAATGGCAATTAGTGTCCAATATTTGATATTATTTTAAAAATTAAGAGTTCTGACAGAAAAATAGTTTATTATTTATTATACAGTATTATTTTTATTATTATCATATTAATAGCTTATATTTGTTTAAAATCTAATTTATTTATTTATCTCTTAATGACACAGATTAATGGAAAAAATAAATTCAGGGAAATTTATTTTAGTAATAATATTAAATATTTTAATTAAAAGTTATTTATCAATTCAAAAGTAAATCAATGTTAATCTTGTGTTAATCTTCTCTCTATATTGAAAACTGGAGGTCAAAATAAAAGTTGGTATCAAATACTCTAATTGGGTTTAAATATCGATACATAACATGAGACACCACATGTGTATAGGGCTCAGCTTTGAGTTTTCCGGAAATCCGGATTTGATAGACAATTTTTTCTCCAAATTTTCATTCTCGCCAACAATTTTTCAAAAATATTTCCCGCTAAATATTTTTCAGCTAAAAAATATTATAAAAACCTTCAATGAATAATGACTAATTATGAGTTTCAAAATAGGTTTGAATTATTATTATTATGGATTTTGTTTTTGAAAATGTGATCCGTTGAGGTCAAAGTACCGGGCTTTTTCATTTGAGAAAAATTGACTACCCGTCAATTTTAGAGATTAAATTCACACATTTGTGGCATTTCAGCTTTATAAATATGAATTTTTACCATAACTTTAGGGTAATGGCATCAACTCCTATACAGATGTAAATTAATAATAAATCAACAAATATTTTTTTGGACTTTTAATATTAATTATTATTATCTATTATTAATTTTTTTTATTTAATAGCAAAAACTCATTTATATTTAGTATAAAAGTGGAATTCAAGGTGTTTTGTGAATTATATTTAAATGAGTTAAGACTAGACATAGAGAAATAACGTTTGCACTATTTTATTAAGTTACTTTCAAACGGAATTCTTGCATCATAAAAAGTACTAAAGTGTTTCATAGATATGTTGACAATTTATTGATACTTTCAGTGTTTTGATATTTGATTTAAGAAATATTGTAGAGAAGACTTGTTTTGTACTATATTTTGAAAACAGATTTCTAAGATTGTTTATATATGAAAAACTACTGAATTATTATACTATTGTTGGTTATTATTCCAAAAGGTGCTTATAAATTTATAGCTCATTATATAGCTTAAATTTTTGCGATTACACATGTAAAATGCGATAACATTTTATAATAATCTTATGAGAGTTACTTTTGTTCAATGATTTCTTTTTTTAAAAAGTTTTATACCTTATATAATTAAATCAAATATTGGGTGGAGTCCGGAAAACGTGCTAAGGATTTTTTGATTGAAATGTAGATTTTTAGAATCCTTATTGAATATAGATTTAAAATATAAAATTTCAGCTCCGGTCCCCTCCATTTTGAGAAGTTACGTCCACTTTAAAAACAAAATCCTCATAGGAGCCCATGTTAAAAACTTTTTTAATTTTTTTGCTGGGCTTCTACGGACAGAATTTTTTCCAGACACCCCACCCCCTTGTATTATACATCGTTGGATTCAGTTCGCCAAGCTAAATCATTTGATATTTCATTTGACCAGGTCCGACCTGGGACTGACAACTACTGGACGATTGACTTATATGTTATGATATTCTATTTTAAGCTATGACAGTTATACTGAATTCATTTGACTAGTAGTGGTCAGTTCCAGGTCGGATCTGTTCAAATGATATATCAAATGATTTAGCTTGGCGATTTCTGGTTTTATTCACTTTTCTAATGAGTGAAGCAAAATATTATTATTTGTAACACATTTATTATCAGTGGTTGTATGGAAACACTTTATTATATTATTTATATATTACTTTATCTTTTATTGTATTAAATAATGGAAAATATAAATAATAATAATATATTTTCAAAGAATTTGAATGAATTTTTTGAAGATAATATAAAATTATCATTTGTTTCAAAACAGAGTGTAATAATAGTTACTGAAGACGATAAATGCTATGAATTTAAAATTTCACAATCAAAGACTCCATAATAGCATTGAGTAATAACAAGTAAAAAATTAATAGAGGAGTCATTTGTTGAAGAATTGAGTTATAAACAAGTTATTGATTAAAGGGTGGTTCCTATTATACAACTGCGCGCACTTTTGAAGGAATTATTTATTGTTGGGGTCAAAATAAATATATTTGGAGAATGGAAATTTTTATGAAAAGACATCTAAACCAAAAGTGAATAAATTTTTGAATAGTGAAAATATCATTGAAATGTGTTGTAGAGTTTCTCATGCAATGGTTTTGACAAATAATTGTGATGTGTATACCTGGGGATGGAATATATGTGGAACGATTGGGAATGGAATGAGTGGTAAAACGAATATCAATTAATACCTTCAAATTAAATGCATTCAATGGCGAGAAAGTAAAAGGGATTTCTTGTGGTTTAAGTCACTCATTGGCTTTGATAGAAAGGGTCCGATTTCACAGTTGCGGTAATAATTGTTGGAAACAACTGGAAAATGGGAAAAAAATACCAAATTCATTCACCAAAACTCATAGAAATGAGCGAACTCTTAGTTATCAACAAAATAGTTTGTGGTCGTTATTACAGTTTTTTACTATAATGTGATGGAGATATATATGTTACGCAGTGGCCTAACCAGTGTTTTATCCAATTCTGGATTTCCTCATATTTTCTCTAATAAACGAAAAACAAAGTTATCAAATGATAGAACATTCTCGTAATGTA
>JAQFZT010002744.1:0-10826 GCA_034696325.1 Camisiidae sp. | reverse complement strand
TCGAGAAATAGTCGAGACTCGAAGGTAAAAAAATTTCGAGACTCGAGAATCTCATTTCTCGAAAATACCGACCACTACTTAAAAACTAAACTATTTGGAAATCTCTGGAAGAGGAAGGGCTAAATCTCCTAGCCCCATGACTAGTTACTGCGGCGGTTATACTTCATCTTTTTCTGTAATTTTATCTTTAAGAGATCATATGATATGAATGCAATAAAATTTCTTTTTTGCAAATTCAATTTGATATGAAATAGAGATAATGAGAAAGTCATTAAGTCAAATGAATAATATTAATATTTATTTGGCCTTAAAAAAATACTCTCATTTTTACTAATATGTTGTAATACTGTGAGATACATATGATAACCGAAATTGTTTTATTGAGAAATAGTGTCATTATTTATTTAAGAATATCTTTTTAGTAAAGGTATTCGTCACATTTGTGCCGTCATTATTGTGTCCAATGTTATTATACTTTGAACTGAATGATGAGATAAAAGCGATAATCCAGATGTCAATTATCAGTTAAGGCATGTTCGCCGAAGTTGATAGAATTGTATTGTTTTAAAATTAAATATATCTACATTTCGGTTCGCCTCTAAATATCAAGAGTATAAAACCGATCTACTAACTGCTATTGGCTTTCAAAATATCAAAGCAAAAACTAACGCATGCTCTATAGAAATATATCCTGTTTTAAAATCCGATTCTTTTTAGCCCACTTAAAGTAATTTTTGGTTGTGGAGAAGACAGAGATATGGCCTCCTGCTTAGGTGTAAAAAGGGTTTGAATTTAACTCAAATGTAGTGCATGCTTTAATGTCGAACACTATCAGATCGAAATACAAATTAAATAAATGTCACTAATTTTGAAAAAACCCACATTTCATTTAAAATAATTTTAAATGATTAAATATAATTAATAATAATCAAAAATGAGTTAATATATTAAATAATTTCGAGAAAAAACTGCATTTTGATATAAGATTTTTCACTTTATAATTAAAACCAAATAAATTTTAATGTTCATATTAAGTGAAAATGAATAGTTAAGCAGTTTTTATCTTGATATATAATATAAATTCATTATAAATTACTAAATATTATATTTAATTTGTATTTCGATCTGATAGTGTTAGACATTAAAGAATGCATTATATTTAAATTCAAACCCTTTTTCACACCTCAGCAAGAGATCAATCAGACAATTATGTTATTTTGATTAAAATGCCATTAAATAAAACTCTTTTGCAATAAATTTCAAAGCAAAAGATAGATAAAAGAATGGGCTTCAATTTGATACCATGTTAGCTAATTTATGCTAAATATTTATAGAGTTATGAGTTTTCAAAGTTGTCAAAATAGTAACCAAATGTTACTAAATAATAACTGCATTTTGTCTGCATTAAGATTTATGTGACAAAATTATGTTCTAATTATTATTTTTCGGAAATAGTATTCTAGTTTCCACTGAAATTTTTTTATCTATATCACAGATAGTAATGATTAACTTCTTTTTAAAATTGAAAAATTTCCAAAGTTGGTACTGAAAAACATATATCTATTCGAAACCACAAAACTCAAAATGTCAAAACTCGAAACTTAACATTAAATTAACTCAATATAAATAAATTCAAAGCAAATTTGATTTTTAAATCAAAATGAATGTTTAAAAATGAAAATAAATTTAAGATTGAGAAAAGTTTTAGAAAAATATAGATTGTATTTTAAGCTTAAGTTATTTGAAGTTATTGAAAATTGAATAGTAAGATATAGCTTAATAATTAAATATTGAGCTCAAATTCATTTAAAAATTTTAATCAAAGCCATTAATTTTTAAAAATGTTATTACCCTGAAATAACGTTCAACTCATACTTATCTTTATAGCTAAAAATATTTGATGCAAAGAATGAGAATTACTTTTTTAACTTATTGGCAGAAAAAAAATTCAAATAGAAAAGTTTAAGTTATACAGTACAGGCCTAAAGACATAAAGAGTGCATTGCTACAGAATAAAGTAATGGAGAGCAGGCTCTTATGCTTAAGCGGTTGATTTTGCGCACATTTTTTTGTAATATATATTAAAAACAGAGATAAAATTAATAGAAATCAAGTAAGAAGCTCAATCGAGTCTCAAGGCTATCCTGAATCGAGAATTGATTAACAGCTTTGAGTCTAGGCCCAGCTCTAGATAACCTAAGCATTTGAAAATTATATTAAATGAATTAAGATGATCTGATTTGTTACTACTGTGATAACAAATGATATATGCTCTCAATTTTCATCAGATTAAACTGCAATATGAAATTTTCAAATCTCATCACTTACAAGCGCAAAGACTTTTGGTTCAACCTTTGTATTCAATTGATAGATGAATCGTAGTGAGAAAAATATTTAAAATTCAATTGACGTATCAAATTTAAAAGCAATTTATTATAGGTTTATCTGGTTTTGATTCATTTCAGAGTTATCTAAAGTTAATAACTTTATAAGTTGTTTTTCAAGAAAAAATCCTTTAATACTATAAACATATTGAACAACCGACCTAACCAACTGAGCTTATGATTTTTTCTATACTTAAACTAATTATTAAAAAAGCTATGAATCTAAAATTCCATATTAAAAAAATAAGCCTTTGAATTACAATATACTCATTACTGTAAATTTACAATCAGTTTGAAAAAATATGCAGAGATGATCCAGTGATAAACTCAGTTGAAACATGAATATTGATTACTCATTTTCAAAAATGTTAAGTAAAAATATGAAATCGAGCACTAATCAAAAAGAGAATACATTTTCCTAACAAAAATTGAACGGTTAGTCATAAAACTGATATTTTGAAGCATTTGATCACAAAAATCTAATAAAGTTAATAAAATTAACGAAAAATTTTCTAGTAAGTTATACTGTATATTGAAATCATTTTATGAAATCTCTACAAATATGATTAAATAGGATTAAATGAGAGATAGAAATCCGTTTTTATTTCGTCTTTATTCAGTTAAAACTTAATTTTTGTATTTTATAAAGTGTTGATTCCGTTGCTGGGAATAGGAATAGGAATAGAAACTAAAATTAGGAACGGAATCAATACTAATTATATATAAGTAAAATCTCTAAATAAGTCTAAGCAAAGAGTTGAATCTTAACTTAAATAAGATAGAAAAGGTTTAGCTCACCTCAATGTTACGTGTAATTGAGCTGCAAATGGGAGAGATCCGTGTATTTTACAAGTTAGTGGAAGTGAAATCTTATAGATCTGCACTCATCGTCACATACGTAAGGAAAGATTGTAAAAGAAATCTTGAATATTTCTAATGTTATCATAACGATAAGTGAAATGTTTCAGTTCCGCAAAAAAATCACTTCCATAGGATTTAATATTGAATGCTTTCAATACGAAGTTAACTGAAATACCAAAGATAGAAAAATACTTCTAATCAAAGGCTGAACTAATTTCTTTACTCGATTGGAAAACGCTTATGACTAAATTATGAGACATAATAATTGAGAAAAGTTTTATTGAACTTAAGATTACATTCAATAATTTAAACTTTACTTATTTATTTGTTTTCCTTTTTTATCAATTGAAACTATTGAATGAAATTTATAGCTCAATAGATATTTTCTCAATCAATATGTTTCATAACTCATTCATTAGTTCTTTTTAAATAAAGCGAGAACTCAATTCAGCCTCTAAGGGATCGTACATATAGTGCGTACTCAGTCAAGGGGCGGGAGTCTGTAAAAGCGTGTAAAAGAGTGCACGTCTATAGGGAGAGGGTAAATGAAAAGTGTGTGCACGCAAACGAGTGGGTTCAGTCAGAAAACTTTGATATTTTAATTTAACGAAATTATGGAAAAGATGTATTTTTAGCTTCGACAACGAAATTGTCTTACAATTTATTTATAAAAAAAATTCAAATTCAGTTTATAGCAGCATAAATCAGTTGTGTTTTTATTGTGAAGCGGGGGAAGGTTCAAGCTAAAATGCGTATTTAGGGGTATATTAAAGAGTGCAGATGCGTACAAAGAGGGGGTAGAGGTCTGAAAATTGCTTAAAACAGAGTACGCACTATATTTACAAGCCCTAATTTGAAGACTGAATGACTCTTTGATAATTAAGTTAGCTTAGTATTTATAGCATTCAATATTAAATCCTATGGAAGTGAATTTTTTCACGGTATCGATACATATGTTAGAAACTTCCATAAACTTTCGTCAAGAAATAGAAAAATAGTGATGAAAGTTTTGAAAAATTTTTATGAATTTATAATTGAACATTTTATTGATTACAAATTGGATAAATTTAAAAAATAATGTTATAATCGATAATACAATAATTGATAATGCTATAATTGATAATAGTCTGTCGGTGAGTTTGCTATCGGTAAATTATCCCGTACCCTGCTAAAATACGTACAGCAGCTGAACGCATGGCCAAATTAATTCATTGTTAACTTTAATTTAAACCCTAATAATTAGTGGATTACAAGAAAAATATTTAAAAAGTTATGTAATAATAAATTTGAAGAAAATTTTACTTCGAGGTCCTTAAACAAACAAACATGACAAATTGAACTGAGCCTATGAGCCCGAGGACACGCATTATACTAATATCAAAAAATTAATTATTAAAAATAAGATAAAAGTAAGAACAAATCCAAAAACACAATGAGTAGCTGTAAGGACAAGTTTAGGAGCTATTAAAGAACCACCACAAACCATAAGATCATTTGTCACAAAATGAACTTGATATGGACGCTCGCCATCCAATGCATTTCTACCACCGAGTACTCTATCGTTTTTCACATCTTTTTGCGTTCACTTGTTTCAGATAATAATGAATTATTCAATTATGAACTTTTAACTGATGAAAGTAATTAAGTAGTAAAAAATAACAAAACTATATCTAATTTTTAAAAATGCGTTTTCATTAAATTAATAAATCAGAATTATTGAAAATAAGTGATTACGACCTATTTTTTCCTCATATATATATTATCTTAAGGTCAATGAACTCATTCTTTTCTGATTGAGTTCAGACAACAAATATTTCTATTGGATTTGTTTCTTATAATATTTTAGTAATAAAATCAAATTTTCATTTATTTTATTAATTACGCAATATGTTTACAATAACTAACAAGTATAAGCCCATTAAAAAAATAAAGAAGTTATAAAAAGTTTATAATTAGTTTATTTTTAATGTTTAGCGGCAGTTCATTTAACACGTTTTCATAGAAACTAATTAAAACATGTCTAATGAATTGTAATAAAAATTTGAAAACATATTTCATCGAAAAATCTGCATTAAATTGAAGCTAACCATAAGATTAGTTAACTGTCCAACTCATGGCTAAAGTGGAATATACTCGCGAGTCGTGGAATAAAGTCGTGAGTATCAGATGATTGTTAAATAATTTTCTGAACTCTAAATACTTTTTAAAAATGTTTTATAATTTAATGAAAATAGAGGTATGATTTTAACTCTTATTGATAATAAGAACCCCAAAATGGGACTAAAATTTTTTGAGAATTCATACAAATAGTGATTTTATGGGATGTAAATTTGAAGAGTCTGACCGGTGATGCTCAACGCTCGAGCTTACAGAGCTGGGTGGCGAGCAGAAGAGTCAATCGCTCATTTTGCACCACAAATGACAAATTGATCATTTGTTGAAGTACAATATGAACTTGATATGGACGCTCGCCATCAAATGCATTCCTACCAACTATTGTTTTTTCATTTTTGACTTTTTTTTACTATTTCTAATGATTTGAACAATTTTGAATCTTTAACCGATCAAAGTAATAAAGTAGTAAAAAATAACAAAACTATTACTAAACTTAAGAAATGCATTTTCATTAACTCAATAAATCCGAAATATTGAAAATAAGTACTAAAATTTTTTGTTTATTCATACAAATAATGGTTTTATAGAATGTATATTTTAAGAATTTGCACGTGTTTTTCAATGTCTTTTTCACGTGTTTAAACATGACATTCTTACTAATGATCTGTTAATTTTTAAAAATATATATCAATTAATAAAAATCATTTCTAAACACATGGGAATAGTTAAAACAAATAATATAAACGTTTGTTTGTTTTTTTTAAATATAAGATACAATGGAAACAGATAAAGGAATTAGTCTTGTAATCGGAAAGTGTCTAAAACTGGAATCTATTGTTTTTTGATATGCTGAAGCAATTTCTAAAAAAGTTATCGACAACTTAAAAGCAAAGTATGAGACGAACAAGATTGAGATCATAACAAATTCCGATCCATGGCATAAAGATTTAATTATATTGACTCAATTCTAATAAGAAAAAATAAATAAACTTATTATCAGTTATATTGTTTGACTGCACATTTCAAATAAGAAGCAGCAGAGATAGTGAGACTCAATGAGTCACTCAACCAAATTTTCAAAATAAATTCAAACAATTGTATTATTTAAAAGCTTAATCTCATAGTTATTATATAAAATTATTTAATTTTGTTTCTCAAAACAAAAAAATTTAGTGAAATTTTGAGTTGAACTACAATAAAATGATGTATTATTATGATGATAAGAAGTCATTTGTGTTATATAATTAGCAAAATGAAGAAAACAAACTTACAATTGATGTAATTACTAATTGAATTTCATAGACCATAGCATTAACTATATATCTCTATATTTATAACCAAATATTAAATTGATTGAGAACTCTCTGCTTAATTATTGCAAATATTATAAAAAGCATAATTGATATGTCTTTCATCTTTCAATTTCTTAACATATTAACGATTTTAACCATAAGTATTCGGATAAATCTCTCATTAATCTAATTATTTATATAATTGAATATTGAATGCATATATAGGTCGGTTGTAAGTAAACTAAATATTTTATTGTATTTTTCATGGTTGAAAGGGATAAATTTTCAAGAACATTAAATTGTTGAGTAAACATAATTTAAAACATTTTATATTCATTACACAAATACTTAATCATTAAAGAGTTTACATTATTGAGAAATTCTTTTATCTATCATTTAAAGATCCAATAAAATGAAAAGTATAACCTAATTGATGACTTTTTATTTGAATTTCAATATTAATAGTATATTTCAAAATATATTTCAATAGCTTTATTCATTTTCATGAGTATTTTACAGAATATTTTTATAACAAATGCCTCAAAGTATGAGAGCTGTTACTAAAATATCGTATATTCTAAATCCAAAATCAACATCACTTTTATCGGGTTCATCAAAACCGAGACCACCTAAAGTTGATTTAGATTCTCAATTGATATCATGGGGTTTATCATCGGGTGAATATAGAAGTGATGAAAGTAATAAACCATCAAAATTAGGAAAAATGAACCAAATATTCGCAATTTTGTTTATGTCTTTTTATACAATCAAAGTTGTGATCACAGAATATATCGATGACAACTCAATACACCTGATATATATTGGAGATGTTGCTGTTATATACATGAAAATGTTACCCAGAATTTATTTTCACTATCTGTGGATTTCAATCGCATTAAAATCCCTTTTGATTACAATATACTTCTATATCAATCAAAACACTGATAGACTTTGTTGGTTACGATTAACACAACTAACCAAAGGTTAGATAAAAAAAGTTTAAAATTAATTTAATAATTCTTGAAAAAATTCAAAAGAGATCATTACATCGACTGATTTCAAAGTTGAAGTTTATATTTAGTAAATTTTTAATTTCATACTTTCTGTCGGTCCTAAAATTTAACAATTGAGTTTGTGGGAAACATAATGAGGTGCTAGAACGACATAGTGCGAAAAGCTTTTACTTTTATGCTCATTAATTGAAGCGCACTCTAGTGTTAAAGATATGCAAAAATCTAATTCAGAATATTTATCGTTATCCTCTTAAGGATTTTCGCACAAGAGTGCGCTTCAATTAATTGATATAAAGTAATTACTTTTCGCACTATGTCGTTCTAACACCTCATTATGCTTCCCACAAACTCTATTTCTTAAATTATTTAAGAAATGTATCAATACCTTTTTAGGTAGCTGTAGAAATGCTCTCAAAAGTTATAGTTTCAAAGTATTAATATTTATTAAAATATATCTCAAATCAAATAAACTTTATATATTAATTGAACCAATACTTATTGATGAAAATAACTTTTAATTTGAATCAAAAACAAAGCAATTTGTTAAATATGTCAATATTTAACTGTAAAAATATCTAACTTGAGTTGAAATATTATTTTTTAAACTTTTTTTAATCTTTTGCGTTATTTGTTTTATATTTGATGAATATTTTCTCATTAATTAATCAATTTTTAGCATTTTATTGGCATTTTAATTCATTTCTAAACAAGTATTGATTACTACAGAAATGTTTAGTAAACAAGAAAATATTATTTCATACGGAGACTGACTATGAAATGATAAGTAGAGTGAGAAGTAATAATACATTTCTTAAAGTGAAAGAGAATAATGAATTGTTGCAAAAATGATAAAAAGCCTAATATGCAGGTCTGCCATCATTCATAATTGACTAACTAAAACACCACCAAATATAATAGTCTTATTTCTTGATTTCAAATAAATTTTAGGACAAATAGAACCTCAAGACATATCACTATCTATTCCAAAGGCAGAAAAGTATTGGCATCGCGTATATATGATGTCAGTATTGGCCGAATCCAGCGCTTTATTCACTATGTTTTCAGTGATGACTGTCTTTGGATCCCAATATTTGATGAATTGGCCCAAACAATATCTCTTCACATATGGATTGTCAGCTCATTTAGGTTTTATTGTATTTATCTATTACATTATGCCTCATTTGGTCGGAACTATCTGTGTATTCCATCAGATCTGTTATTATTTGAACATAAGATTTGATTCTGTCAATAATTCATTGAAAGCAATTTTGTTTATCAATGACCGAAATATTAAAGTTAAGAAATTAAAACAGACATTACTCGAGCATAATATGATTTGCGAATCAGTTAATAAATATAACACCTTTTGGTCCATCGTTTTACTATCCGATGCTTTTCTTCACACTATATATTCATTAATCATAATATATATAGGATTTTTTAGTGGAATGGTTTTATGGCTTAGAATAATATTTGGATCCTTTGCTTTAGGATTTATGTCATGCCTTCTCCTTATATTTTATTCTTCTTCTTCGGTTTCGACTCAGGTATCGATACATTTAAATAAATTTTCATAAATTTGAGGGAAAAATATTTTTCATTACTTAAGGCACATAAATCTTATACTTTGTTGAATACAATTTATGTGAAGTCAACAAATATTCCTTTGTTAACAAGAATTCAATTACAACAATATATCGAAAGACTCGGCGGACATAAGATTGGTTTCTATTGTGGGTCATTGAGAGCTCTCACTAAAGACAATTTAATGAATGTAAAGTTTTTAAGAGTTATCAATAGATAAAAATTTATTAATTATATATTTTTTTCATTTTCAGCCTATCTTTACAGTTGTAGCCAATTATTTAGTTTTTCTGCAGTTAACATCACAAGTCAAATATAAACCTCAAATTAATTATGAATTCAGTTAGAACTTGATTCAAAATAAGAATTCAATTGTTTTCATATTAATTGTGAATCTTTAGATGTTATTGATTTTTGAATTTTTTTAACATTCAATTAGAAATTTTAGTATACGTTATAATATCGACCATCCGATCCTGCATTCTTTTGTGAAAAATAGGTTAAGCAAAATAAAAAATTATTAATTTGGATTCGAATGGAATTCTTAATTTCTTAATTCTCTTATTAATATTGATTAGATTGATAGATATGTTTGTTTTATTTCATTATTGAGGTCAGTATAGGATATAAATATATAAGTAATAAATGGATGCAATGATCCGAACCAGATTTTCTTTGCGATCATCTAAAATGCTATTGACTATTGTGACAATCAGGCTCTTAATCATTCAATGATATTAAGAATTAATGGGCTTAACATTAAGGTTACATTTAGTGTTAGAGTAATGTATGAGAAGTGACATTTCGGGGGCACAAATACAACATATTGTTTAGATTTTCAAATTTTCAATGCAAGCATAATTCTCTGTTATTATCTGAAAACAATACAAGTTAAGTGAAAGTTGATCCCCACTTCATTGCATATTCATTGATTTGAACATAAACTTTAATTAACTTTTAATAATCAATTAATTTGGCAAAACATTGACTGCATTACACTGAAATATTAATCTATTAATTTAGTTGAATTACTTTACTATCAGCATCAATAATGATAAGCTATAACGAAATTCTATTAAATTTACTTTTTTCTAATTAAAGCAAATGTTATTTGTGAAAAGACATTTCAGATTGTTTTGAGGCTATTCTCAATTTAAATGCGTAGATATCTATTCGATTAGATTTGTAAGATAGAGCTCTATGTTAGGAATCTAATCGGATAGATATCTATGCATTTAAATGGAAGATAGTTTCAACCCCAATCTGAAATGTCTTCTTACATTTATACATGTAAATGTAATAAAAGCTAACCCCTTAAGCCTGGCAACACATTCTCCATCAGTTGTTTCGTTAACTATCAAATATTTATGATTTCCTTACTGTACGGTTCAGTGCATAGAAATCTGGAAAATGTTTTTATTCATAACTTTTTTGTTTTTGATCAAAATTTAATAAAATAAGGAATATAAGTGGATAAAATAATATATTTGAATAAAATTATGTTTTTACAAATTAATTGTCCGACCCTCGGACTCAATACACTTTTCAAGTCGCGCTGGCATACTTTCCATGAAACT
>JAQFZT010002743.1:0-10828 GCA_034696325.1 Camisiidae sp. | reverse complement strand
CTTTCTCAATGAGTCTTATTTTATAGTACAGTAGTATGAAATTCATTTTGGATATTGCTTTGCACGAAAGTATATATCTTAATAATACCGGACAAACTTCTGGCACAAATTGTATATAAACATTAATTATAAAAAAATGATTAAATATTTGTGAATATGTATGAGTTGTTAATAATTACCTACTATAACTTAATAACCAAATTTGTCATTCAATTGGGTTTCTCCGTCACCCGATTGACTACTCATAAGAATTAAAGTATAATTTCTTGACTAAAATACTTCTTCGTGAAGACATTCCAACTTTTCATGTATGTTAGGATAAGAGTAAATATCTTTTGCAGACCTATAACTTGACATACTTGGGGTCAAACTGTATATTGAGTTATAACTTTCAACTTTAAAGAAAATTTTCATTTATCTAATAAAATACAATATTAAAAACATTTAAAATATAATAAAGTTTCCATACAATGAAAATTATCGTAAGTTCAACTTTAAGACTGTTTTATATTATAAGAATATTAAAATCAATATTGAATTCTGAATTCATTTTTATTTAAAAACCATTTCAAATCTTGGGCTCATTCATTATGATCTCAATATTAAAAGTATTTCACTTAAAGCGCATGTCTTTAACTCATATTTTTCTCATCATTTCATTCAATGTTTTGTTTATATAAATTGGAACTGAAAATTTTTAGCCTCGAAACTCCTGGAAGTGATATTTTGGGAAAAAAAATGGTGGCAAAATATGCGATTACATTTAGCATGAAAAACGCACTAAATTTCAAGATTCTGTGATTTTTCATTTAATTTTGGCAGCTATTTATTCAAATCTGGTCAGAAAGCAGCTAAAAAATTCAAAATTTTGGTTAGAAGTGGTCAGTTTCAAAAACCAATCAGATCTTTACCAATAACCAATATGATATCATTCGATTCAGCTCGGCGAAATGAATCCAATGATGTAGCATACTCGTAACATCTATGTCGCAAACTCACTTTACTCAAATAAATATAATGATCATAAAATCAATAAAAAAGCAAAAAAGTTCAAAAAAACATTTGGTTCAGTAAAGATGAATTTCCGACCTCAAAGCTCTCGACTCATGTTTTCTATTTTTTAAAAATAATTTAATAAAACATCTATTTTCTATGTCTATAAAGATTGAAGTTTTTTAATACCATTTAATAATTTGAAGTTATTTATCAAATAAATTCTTCATCCATCAGCTATTGCACTATGAGATAAAACTGAGTGAGTCTTGTTTAATAGATGTTGTGCTGGTGTATCATTTTCTGTTTGCATCTCAATTTCCGCTGGTTCTGCCTGTTTCTCAGTCTTTGAATATCACACACTGTCCTGTGTCCTGAGAGACTCTAAAAAAGGACGCATTTATCCTGTTCTGGATGAGTGATTTGAGTGGAATAATTTTTAAAATATTTTAATGGCTGAGATAACTATCAATAATTTACTTAAAATAGATTGAATGGTGAACTGACTTGAGCTTATTTTACATTAAATTGAAATTTATGATAAACTTGCAAAATGAGTATTTCGATAATTCACTAAGCTATTGCATTCAGAGCTCAATTTGATTTTGGGCTAGTTAAACAGGGTTTCGGCGAAGTGAATTTCTATAAAACGAAGTGTAGCCAAATAAATTGCATTAACTTTTCAAAACAAATTAAAAGATTGCTGGGATGGAGTTCCAAAAACGGTCCATTGATTTCTTGACTATTATACATATTTTCTGAATCATTATTGATAACAGATTTCAAATATAAAATTTCAGTTCGATGTACGCCCATTTCGAGAAGTTACGCCTACTTTTGTAATTTTTAGCGTATTTTATTTTGGCCAGAAGTGGTCAGTCTCTGCACGAATCTGGTCATCTATGATATCATTCGACTCAACTTGATGTACCCATTCCAATGATGTATCACATGTAACAATATGCGGTTTGGAATCTATTTTACATCCAATCAACTGAAAGTTCAAACTAATCAATCATTTTTTCGCAAAGTTTTCAGTAAAACAACGTTTACGATGAAAGTTGACCAGTAGACAACAATATTAGTTTGTAGAGAAGTCAAAGTCTGACGTCTTAAACCACTAGAAAACAACATTTAATTAAATTTAATGTGAGTGGATTTTTAATAATGGGTTATGAAGTATTTAAATTTATACTATTAAGCTATTGAGTTGACGATTCAATAAATAGAGTAAACATATTGTTTTAGGATTTCTCTACTAGTGCTCTATTAGTAAGAAATAGTAACAACTTATTGTTGTAAAAATTTTTGGAAATGTATAAATAAAATTACACTTTTGCAAATGTACACCGGACTGACATCATTTTTCAATAATATAGATATTTATGGGTTATAAAACTTTTAAATATTGGTATGAAATGAATTAAACTATTGAAATGCTGAAATTACTTTTAATCAATACATAAGATTCAGAATGTTATCAAATTTTGTTATTCATTTAAAATTTTATAGAGAAGAATATCAAACAAAACTAATTTCTTCATAAACTCAGTTCAGGTTATAACTTAAACCAAAGAAAATCGTTGATTAAAACTTTTAATATAGCGCTCTTTTCTCTTAACTTTGATCATCAATATTAAGAGAATTAAAAGTATGATCTCAACAATCGATAAAACAGTTTCAATAATTGATTCGATGAACAGGTGATCATTAAAACTGATTAAGCCATATAAAAAAGAAATCACTAGTAATAGAGTCATAGCAAGTACTCCAATAAAATTTTCGTGAACTATCATATAATTATAGATAGATGTGAATACAATCCAAATAAATAATAAGTGATAAGCATAACACTTATAGTATAGAGTTTTTCTTCTTCAACACCATAGAAAATTTGACCAATTTTTTGATAGAGTATTAATCGCCTTATTAAAGTCTCAATTATATTATATAAAAGGAAACTAATTCTCACTATAATGAGCAATGACTGCACCATTTGCATGCATAACAAGCTTATTTGAAAAATTCATTTTCAACTATTTTATTACTGAGTATTGAAAAACACAATGAATTCTGAATAAAATTTCTTTTTTTAAGTTCTAGATGCAGTCTCTATAGCAACCATTGACAAGGAATTTGATTGTTTCCATCAATATATTTTAGCTACACTTGAATGCCGTACCTGAAAACGAAAAATTATAGTTCCGTTTCAATTATTAACTTTTATTTCATAATATTTAACATCAAAAAACTATTTTTGAAAGACAAGTGATCCATAAACTCAAGAATACATTAAATAGACATGTTTATTACATGTTATTTAGGTATAACTGATAGACTATAGTTTCTAATATATGTTTTTTGTATAGTTTAGTTGAAGAGTAACTTTAATAATTAATAGTATATGACACTTAATTGACACTTATTTTACACTTATTTATTCATTTCACTCGTTTATTTATACATTTTTAACCCGATTTACAACAAAAATAAATTACTGAGGCGCTATACCCACTGAACTCC
This sequence comes from Camisiidae sp., assembly GCA_034696325.1. NCBI lineage: Eukaryota > Metazoa > Arthropoda > Arachnida > Sarcoptiformes > Camisiidae > Camisiidae sp. Next base: position 7,312 of record JAQFZT010002743.1, on the reverse strand, counting down.
CCGTTGGGGCGCCTTGGAAACAGCTTTGGCTGGTTGACAGGTGGGCGAAAAGACTTTACAAAACTATATAAACAATCAATGGTATTCAGAATTTAAACAATGCCTCCATTAAAAAGTAAACACTTAAAATTTAAACATTCATTCACTTGTATGGCAGCGGTCCTACCAGTGGTGGAAAAACAGTTTAATTCGAAAAATTCTCAAAAACTTTAAAAAATGTATTTATTTTGGTGATAAAACTATTGAAAAATTAGAGGTGGGGGTAAAATTCTAACACTACAAACACTTAGGTTAGGTTCAGCTACACTAAGTAAAGAACACCTGCAGAAACTATCCGAGGAGTTACCCCCCCCCCCCGCAAGCGGATACTAGACTATTACTACTATGACATCACTTAATTTTAACATTTTCTGTATTTTAAATTTTTAAATTATTGCTATTAATTGCTAATTATTGCTCATTAATTATTATTAATAAATGCTTATTATTAAATATTAAAAATAATTTTTAATATCAATACTTACTACTAATGAAATAATGCATTTGATTATAACTGTGATGCTTATTATAGAAACGAGAAGAAGATTATGAAATTTGCTTCTTTTAATACCATCTCTTTTTTCAAAACTCAATCCAATTCTATACAAATGAATGTCAGCTTATTTTAGAATTAAATTTTGAGACAATTGTTTGGTTGCATCGAAAGCCTCCATCAATTACCACAAAATGTTTCAGAAAATTTTATTAATTATATAATCTTAATTCAAATTAAGTTATATTTAAAAGTCTTAAGTGTAAATGATATGTTTACCAGTGGAAGAAAAATAATAATAATGATCCTCAATGAAGAATAAAACATATTTCTATGAATATTTGAGTTTTAACAATAATTGTTATGTTTGTGAATTTTATTATGGACTTCTTCATGGTTTTCTTTAAAATAATATTACGTAAGCTTTTCGCAACACAAGTGTTTTCCAGAAGAAAATATATTTTCACTTTTCAAAAGGCAATAAATTTTTAATTATAGAAGCAATGATATAATTCATATATCAATATTTGAAGTTCATCTTAAACTTATTTATTTTTAAAGTTTTTCATGAATACAAAAGCGATAGATCTGTTTGCGATCGATATCTGTGGAAATAATAGTTTAATATTTGAAACTTTCTTCAATATTGAAAATAAAGATACTGAATGCAAATGAGACATTAAATTTTAATGTCAGACAATGTGTAAGTTTTTGTTGAGTAGTGGACTCATCAAATTTTAAAACTCAAGAGAACATTAAATAATCAACTTTCAGTTGTAATGAAAACTTATAATTGTTTTACATTTCATTAATAATTTGATAACTTTAAGAACATGGTTAGGATTAAAATATTTGAAGTAAATTGAATTTCTTAATCCTTCGCAAGCCTGTGACCAAATTCCTTTAGAAATGTTCAAATCTTGTAATTTTGCCCTTTATTTCACTTTAATCGGATTCACTATAAACGGTATTGACTGTAGTAACTAAACGTTTTATTGAATTAAGAAACTTTTAGCACATGTTATAACTTTTTTGATAGTAATTTTTTAACTATAAAACTATATTCGCTTATCTTTCAACTATTATTAGAAGTATAAGTATTTTTTTGCTACTTTTTTATTTTACAAAGTTCTGTGAATAATTCTAAACATTTGATTGTTACAAATGTTATATTAACAAGATAAAATAAAGTTTAAGATACATTCATGAAAATATAAGATTCAAGCAGTACTGCATTCAAGATATTTTATCTCGATTTCTATATTTTCATTTCAAGTATTTCCCCAAGGAATTTCCCCAAGGGTCTACACTTTCCCCAAGGAAATTGGTAATTGGAAAATCGTACCTTGGTCCCTCCTATGCTATTTTACAAATCTTCTGAAAAATTATACCTTGGTCCCCCCTTTGCTTATTTTTGTACAGATGTAAGCTCTCGAAAATCTGGCAACCTTAAATACTTGAAATGAAAATATAGAAATCGAGATAAAATATCTTGATTGCAGTACTGCTTGAATCTTATATTTTCATGAATGTATCTTAAACTTTATTTTATCTTGTTAATATAACATTTGTAACAATCAAATGTTTAGAATTATTCACAGAACTTTGTAAAATAAAAAAGTAGCAAAAAAATACTTATACTTCTAATAATAGTTGAAAGATAAGCGAATATAGTTTTATAGTTAAAAAATTACTATCAAAAAAGTTATAACATGTGCTAAAAGTTTCTTAATTCAATAAAACGTTTAGTTACTACAGTCAATACCGTTTATAGTGAATCCGATTAAAGTGAAATAAAGGGCAAAATTACAAGATTTGAACATTTCTAAAGGAATTTGGTCACAGGCTTGCGAAGGATTAAGAAATTCAATTTACTTCAAATATTTTAATCCTAACCATGTTCTTAAAGTTATCAAATTATTAATGAAATGTAAAACAATTATAAGTTTTCATTACAACTGAAAGTTGATTATTTAATGTTCTCTTGAGTTTTAAAATTTGATGAGTCCACTACTCAACAAAAACTTACACATTGTCTGACATTAAAATTTAATGTCTCATTTGCATTCAGTATCTTTATTTTCAATATTGAAGAAAGTTTCAAATATTAAACTATTATTTCCACAGATATCGATCGCAAACAGATCTATCGCTTTTGTATTCATGAAAAACTTTAAAAATAAATAAGTTTAAGATGAACTTCAAATATTGATATATGAATTATATCATTGCTTCTATAATTAAAAATTTATTGCCTTTTGAAAAGTGAAAATATATTTTCTTCTGGAAAACACTTGTGTTGCGAAAAGCTTACGTAATATTATTTTAAAGAAAACCATGAAGAAGTCCATAATAAAATTCACAAACATAACAATTATTGTTAAAACTCAAATATTCATAGAAATATGTTTTATTCTTCATTGAGGATCATTATTATTATTTTTCTTCCACTGGTAAACATATCATTTACACTTAAGACTTTTAAATATAACTTAATTTGAATTAAGATTATATAATTAATAAAATTTTCTGAAACATTTTGTGGTAATTGATGGAGGCTTTCGATGCAACCAAACAATTGTCTCAAAATTTAATTCTAAAATAAGCTGACATTCATTTGTATAGAATTGGATTGAGTTTTGAAAAAAGAGATGGTATTAAAAGAAGCAAATTTCATAATCTTCTTCTCGTTTCTATAATAAGCATCACAGTTATAATCAAATGCATTATTTCATTAGTAGTAAGTATTGATATTAAAAATTATTTTTAATATTTAATAATAAGCATTTATTAATAATAATTAATGAGCAATAATTAGCAATTAATAGCAATAATTTAAAAATTTAAAATACAGAAAATGTTAAAATTAAGTGATGTCATAGTAGTAATAGTCTAGTATCCGCTTGCGGGGGGGGGGGGTAACTCCTCGGATAGTTTCTGCAGGTGTTCTTTACTTAGTGTAGCTGAACCTAACCTAAGTGTTTGTAGTGTTAGAATTTTACCCCCACCTCTAATTTTTCAATAGTTTTATCACCAAAATAAATACATTTTTTAAAGTTTTTGAGAATTTTTCGAATTAAACTGTTTTTCCACCACTGGTAGGACCGCTGCCATACAAGTGAATGAATGTTTAAATTTTAAGTGTTTACTTTTTAATGGAGGCATTGTTTAAATTCTGAATACCATTGATTGTTTATATAGTTTTGTAAAGTCTTTTCGCCCACCTGTCAACCAGCCAAAGCTGTTTCCAAGGCGCCCCAACGGGGAGTTCAGTGGGTATAGCGCCTCAGTAATTTATTTTTGTTGTAAATCGGGTTAAAAATGTATAAATAAACGAGTGAAATGAATAAATAAGTGTAAAATAAGTGTCAATTAAGTGTCATATACTATTAATTATTAAAGTTACTCTTCAACTAAACTATACAAAAAACATATATTAGAAACTATAGTCTATCAGTTATACCTAAATAACATGTAATAAACATGTCTATTTAATGTATTCTTGAGTTTATGGATCACTTGTCTTTCAAAAATAGTTTTTTGATGTTAAATATTATGAAATAAAAGTTAATAATTGAAACGGAACTATAATTTTTCGTTTTCAGGTACGGCATTCAAGTGTAGCTAAAATATATTGATGGAAACAATCAAATTCCTTGTCAATGGTTGCTATAGAGACTGCATCTAGAACTTAAAAAAAGAAATTTTATTCAGAATTCATTGTGTTTTTCAATACTCAGTAATAAAATAGTTGAAAATGAATTTTTCAAATAAGCTTGTTATGCATGCAAATGGTGCAGTCATTGCTCATTATAGTGAGAATTAGTTTCCTTTTATATAATATAATTGAGACTTTAATAAGGCGATTAATACTCTATCAAAAAATTGGTCAAATTTTCTATGGTGTTGAAGAAGAAAAACTCTATACTATAAGTGTTATGCTTATCACTTATTATTTATTTGGATTGTATTCACATCTATCTATAATTATATGATAGTTCACGAAAATTTTATTGGAGTACTTGCTATGACTCTATTACTAGTGATTTCTTTTTTATATGGCTTAATCAGTTTTAATGATCACCTGTTCATCGAATCAATTATTGAAACTGTTTTATCGATTGTTGAGATCATACTTTTAATTCTCTTAATATTGATGATCAAAGTTAAGAGAAAAGAGCGCTATATTAAAAGTTTTAATCAACGATTTTCTTTGGTTTAAGTTATAACCTGAACTGAGTTTATGAAGAAATTAGTTTTGTTTGATATTCTTCTCTATAAAATTTTAAATGAATAACAAAATTTGATAACATTCTGAATCTTATGTATTGATTAAAAGTAATTTCAGCATTTCAATAGTTTAATTCATTTCATACCAATATTTAAAAGTTTTATAACCCATAAATATCTATATTATTGAAAAATGATGTCAGTCCGGTGTACATTTGCAAAAGTGTAATTTTATTTATACATTTCCAAAAATTTTTACAACAATAAGTTGTTACTATTTCTTACTAATAGAGCACTAGTAGAGAAATCCTAAAACAATATGTTTACTCTATTTATTGAATCGTCAACTCAATAGCTTAATAGTATAAATTTAAATACTTCATAACCCATTATTAAAAATCCACTCACATTAAATTTAATTAAATGTTGTTTTCTAGTGGTTTAAGACGTCAGACTTTGACTTCTCTACAAACTAATATTGTTGTCTACTGGTCAACTTTCATCGTAAACGTTGTTTTACTGAAAACTTTGCGAAAAAATGATTGATTAGTTTGAACTTTCAGTTGATTGGATGTAAAATAGATTCCAAACCGCATATTGTTACATGTGATACATCATTGGAATGGGTACATCAAGTTGAGTCGAATGATATCATAGATGACCAGATTCGTGCAGAGACTGACCACTTCTGGCCAAAATAAAATACGCTAAAAATTACAAAAGTAGGCGTAACTTCTCGAAATGGGCGTACATCGAACTGAAATTTTATATTTGAAATCTGTTATCAATAATGATTCAGAAAATATGTATAATAGTCAAGAAATCAATGGACCGTTTTTGGAACTCCATCCCAGCAATCTTTTAATTTGTTTTGAAAAGTTAATGCAATTTATTTGGCTACACTTCGTTTTATAGAAATTCACTTCGCCGAAACCCTGTTTAACTAGCCCAAAATCAAATTGAGCTCTGAATGCAATAGCTTAGTGAATTATCGAAATACTCATTTTGCAAGTTTATCATAAATTTCAATTTAATGTAAAATAAGCTCAAGTCAGTTCACCATTCAATCTATTTTAAGTAAATTATTGATAGTTATCTCAGCCATTAAAATATTTTAAAAATTATTCCACTCAAATCACTCATCCAGAACAGGATAAATGCGTCCTTTTTTAGAGTCTCTCAGGACACAGGACAGTGTGTGATATTCAAAGACTGAGAAACAGGCAGAACCAGCGGAAATTGAGATGCAAACAGAAAATGATACACCAGCACAACATCTATTAAACAAGACTCACTCAGTTTTATCTCATAGTGCAATAGCTGATGGATGAAGAATTTATTTGATAAATAACTTCAAATTATTAAATGGTATTAAAAAACTTCAATCTTTATAGACATAGAAAATAGATGTTTTATTAAATTATTTTTAAAAAATAGAAAACATGAGTCGAGAGCTTTGAGGTCGGAAATTCATCTTTACTGAACCAAATGTTTTTTTGAACTTTTTTGCTTTTTTATTGATTTTATGATCATTATATTTATTTGAGTAAAGTGAGTTTGCGACATAGATGTTACGAGTATGCTACATCATTGGATTCATTTCGCCGAGCTGAATCGAATGATATCATATTGGTTATTGGTAAAGATCTGATTGGTTTTTGAAACTGACCACTTCTAACCAAAATTTTGAATTTTTTAGCTGCTTTCTGACCAGATTTGAATAAATAGCTGCCAAAATTAAATGAAAAATCACAGAATCTTGAAATTTAGTGCGTTTTTCATGCTAAATGTAATCGCATATTTTGCCACCATTTTTTTTCCCAAAATATCACTTCCAGGAGTTTCGAGGCTAAAAATTTTCAGTTCCAATTTATATAAACAAAACATTGAATGAAATGATGAGAAAAATATGAGTTAAAGACATGCGCTTTAAGTGAAATACTTTTAATATTGAGATCATAATGAATGAGCCCAAGATTTGAAATGGTTTTTAAATAAAAATGAATTCAGAATTCAATATTGATTTTAATATTCTTATAATATAAAACAGTCTTAAAGTTGAACTTACGATAATTTTCATTGTATGGAAACTTTATTATATTTTAAATGTTTTTAATATTGTATTTTATTAGATAAATGAAAATTTTCTTTAAAGTTGAAAGTTATAACTCAATATACAGTTTGACCCCAAGTATGTCAAGTTATAGGTCTGCAAAAGATATTTACTCTTATCCTAACATACATGAAAAGTTGGAATGTCTTCACGAAGAAGTATTTTAGTCAAGAAATTATACTTTAATTCTTATGAGTAGTCAATCGGGTGACGGAGAAACCCAATTGAATGACAAATTTGGTTATTAAGTTATAGTAGGTAATTATTAACAACTCATACATATTCACAAATATTTAATCATTTTTTTATAATTAATGTTTATATACAATTTGTGCCAGAAGTTTGTCCGGTATTATTAAGATATATACTTTCGTGCAAAGCAATATCCAAAATGAATTTCATACTACTGTACTATAAAATAAGACTCATTGAGAAAG
>JAQFZT010002742.1:0-10829 GCA_034696325.1 Camisiidae sp. | reverse complement strand
GTGGCAAATGGCTTCATATTTTATATCCACACATCTACACTTAAATGTTCAAAATCTCTGGTGGGGCACGTGCCCCCTGGCCCCTACCCTAGGTACGGCACTGATTAACATATCAATTTGTATGTTTGCCCTTATGTTTGATCTGAGTTTATCACTTGATCTGAAGGTCTCTGCATAACTTTCCTGGAGTTATTGTAATACTACTGCACTGAATATTTATCCCCATATTTATTGAGCCAATTTCATTTTCAAGAGAAAATGTCAAATACAGTACTACTATTGAAACTGCTAGCGATGATCATAACATATGTACTTCCGTGCATAACATGTTTTTGTATAAGTTTCAATAGGGCTTGCTTTGCAGGTAAGAGGCTTTGCGCACCAAAATCGTTAGGAGTTTCAATAGTAGTATCAATGAGAACTTTTAATGAAAAAATTATTCATCATAAACAATATTTTGATGTAAGTTTTCTCATTTAAACTCTCAATTTAACAAAACTGTAATGAGTTGTTTAATGCGCTTCAATATATTTTTTATTATTATATTTTCGTTATTATTAAAATTCTTATTTTTATCATTTATTGCAAACACCAATGCGTGAGATCTACAAAATATTTACAGAATAAATGCTTTCTTTTCTCAACCTTCACGAGTCATCCAATGAAAAATTTCCATAAAAATTCCAATTTCATAAAAATTAATGAGTTTTAGAGAAAGTTGTTTTGATTAGTTTAAAAACAATCAGTCTATTGTTCACAACTATTCGGTGGCCACATGTTGTCTGTCCTGATTTGAAGAGTGCACACAAGTATATATTTTTGAAGTCACAGTATTTGTGAAAATCTGAATATTTATGTAGAGTTTACCCTTAGAAGGAAATAAAATATGAATTTATTCTCGTTGATTACCTTAGAAAGAATATTCTTTCATCAAAAGAAGTCTTTATCATTAGTTTTTGTGAGATTCAAGTTGTGATAAACAATATTTTAGTTTATGTCTTAAATATTAAGTTCAATATTAATGTTCTTCTTAATTAAAAGTAATATTAATCTTCTTTTCATGAGTGCGCAAGCAGTATATCAGGTAATTTTAGGATATTCTTTCTAAGGTAATCAACACCGGAAGACCTCCTTAGGTCTAGACATTAAACCTTAATTCGAAGTTAACGATCAAATTAATGCTCAAAAAACTTCATAACTAAAGGTTCTCAGAACTAAACATTAAATAAGTTATATTTATTCATTGAAAAAGAATCTTTAAAATTCCTTTCTTTAAAAGACAAACTAATTTGAAAGATTAGCTTATTCTTGATTTTTGCAGAAATTGCTTTTTGTGTCAAATTTTCACTCTCTAATAGATTCGAACTGAAAATCTGATGACACTATGAAAGTGAATCAAATCTCTTTATTTGCAGTCTTCAAAGTAAATACGCTTTGAAATCATATGAAGTATATTAAACTACAATAAGATCCTTAAAAACAAATCCACTGTTGAACTCATACCAAAAGTAAGCTTTGACGGAAAGTATTAGAGAAGTAAATTGAGAAAACTTGTTGTCATGATTTCTGTATTGAATTGATCCTAAATCAACTGATACACACAAACTTCAATTATATTTTGAGGTACGTTAGCCATGATATGTGACAATTCATCTCTTATATATAAGGATGCTAGAGGTGTAAATTACTGTAATTCACACGTGTAATTTACGCGTAAATTACGCGTAATTTACATCCAAAAATATAATTTACTATATAAAATATGAATTAAACGTAAATTACTGTAATTTAAAGGTGTAATTTATGCGTAATTTACACCTAAAAATTAAATTTACGCGTAAATTAGCAACCTTACTTAATTGAACTTACCTGAATACTGACTTCAACTGACATCAATACCTATAATCTCTAATACATTATTGTTATAAAACCTATTCTTTAATATTACGTGTCTCAGACAGTTCATAACGATTTTATATTGAATGTTTCAATACTAAGTTAAGTGAAATATCAAGTGTCAGAAAAATCCTTCTAATCAGAGACTGGACTAAGCTCTCACTTCAGTTGGAAAGCCTTTAATCATGAAATAGTTTACTGTTTCGCTCATACATTTCATAATCTATTGATATTAAAAGTTTTAATAAGAAGCTGATAATGATTTTAATATCTTGAGACCAATCCTATCAACTGTTAAATCAAATAAATCTATAACTTTCTCAGAAGTCAATTTCAATACACAATACCTCTCTTCTTATCATAAATTAGTTTAATTATTATTTTCATACTTTTTAATGACGCCTTTAAGGCTTCAAGAAGTATACCATCATTTCATGTTGTGATTGATTAGTAAAATATCAAAAATGATGTAATAAATTACTAAAATATTTTTGTTAATTAAAATTGTGAAGCATTTTCGTGACTTTGCAAAAATTCTCGATAATTACTAGTATAGAAACAAATCTCATCTCTTAAAGTATTGATAAGTTTGAAAAGTTTGAAATAATCTCTTAAATTGGAATGAGACTAACGTGAAATTCACTCAACTCAACTCAAATGCTATCTCATAAAAGTAGAGATACTTTACATTCTGTTGTGTATAAAGTCAAATTCAATTATATAAACAAATGTGAAATTATTCGGTTCAAGTAATGCATCATAAAATAATTGAAATATTTTTTAAGAGCTTCACAACACAATGTGGCAAAAATTCAAATTTCATGTTCACTTTCATTTTAATTTAAAGAAACAGTGAAAAATGTATTTACAACTTGAACAAGAAAGTTATCTTACAATTTATTCATGGAGAAACTCAAATTCAATTCATTTCTGTGATTAATGAGTTGTGCTTTTGCTTGTCTACAGTGAAGGGGGTCTAAAATTACGGCATAGTTTCAGATAAACATCTAAAACCTATTTTCTCCTCTTTTTTCAAAGAATTAGCTCTTGAACTTCGGTGTAAAGCCAGAGGAAACTAATAGTTTGTTTATCCATGTTTATAGGCATCGACAATGGCTTCCAAAAAATGATTAATACATGTTTTATGGTAATTCTGGTTTTATTCAGCCTCATGTTAAAAGCTGGTTCAGTAATTCCTATTCTGCTTTATTGTCAATTTATTTCGCAAGTTTTTGCAAAATTCAAACAAATTTGATATTTCTATTAAAAAAAAGCTCAAAGGCAATCAAATTATAATATTCTATATTCAAATTTGATTAGTTTTTGGTATTTCTATCTTATATAGAGTACTTTCTTTGCTATTTTTAATCACTCGAGAATGTCTTATTTCATTATTGATATTAAACTAATAATATCTCTCAAAAAAAGATAATTTTTTATATTATGTTATTATTATATTATATTATTATATTGTTACACAACCAAAAAAGGCTAAAGTATCCGTGTGTGGACATGATTGAGTCCACTCACTGATACATCATTAAAAGTGAGAACGCGGTAGCTTTACATGAACTAAACCTAAATTTGCGCGTTATTCACAACAATATTGTCAGATTTGATTATTGTTGTAAAGTTGTCTCTCAGATCAATTTAGACGGCAGACACCTCTAACTAAATATGCTTATATAAGTATATTTAGTTAGAGGTTTCTGCCGTCTAAATTGAACTGAGAGTACAGTTTACTTTATACTAATTAAGAATTCTAATGTATAATTTGTTAAAAATATTTAAGTTTCCAAACTTTAGTGCTTATATTTATTGTAAGACTTGATAGGAATAAATAAAAGAACTTTTGGTTTTCTATTCAAAGATTGGGAAAATAAGCCCAAGACTTGAAAGTCTAACAAAAATCTTAATCTATAGTTTTGTCATTTTTAAAAACAAATTATATCTTATAAAGTGGTTTACTTTTGAACCACATTTATCACAATAATCTTTAAATTTACTATAAAAGGATCAAAAACTCAATTCCAAAAGATGTTTTCTGTTCAGTCTCTCAGCTCTATTAATAGCAAAATAATTTGATTCCGTATTAGAAAATTTTAAAGTCAAATCAACATTAAATGTTAGGCTAAGTCGAGAAATGCTTTGAAAAATACTAGTTGGACTCATGTCTGTGTTGTTCGAATTGAGTAATAATAAAATTTATTGATTGCCATAAATCTCACACCTGTTTACTCATAAATTACAATACAATTGAGCTGAGCGTAGGAGAGATTCGTTCTAATAAAATATATACTTAAGTGTGAGAAAGCTTTTTATATTATGAAAACTATAAGATAAAAATTACTTATTCGTAAAGCTATTCATAGAAATCGTTTATAATTCACAGGAAGAGATTGACTATTCATCGATTTCCTATTACTACTCCTGTACTTCAATAAAAATGTTTGATTTCTATCGTAACGTAAATTTACTCAAATTTTCTACCAATTTATACAATTTTATAGAAATTTTTCTTGTTTTTTGCATTAAGAAATAAACTATTTTAATAAAAAAATTCAAGTTATAGTGTACATAAAAAACATTTAAACTTCAAAAACAGAATTCATGAGTGACTAAAGTGTGTCTTGACATGATATCAGAGACTTGAAACACAAGAATAATCAGAATAAGGGAGAGAAAGCACTTAAATTGTTTGAAACATAAAGCTAGAGTTGGAGCTCAACTTTTAGACCTCATTAGTTATTTCTGTCAAAATAATTAATGCTTTCAAATATTAGAATATGATTTTAATAGTTAATGTCGAGCATGTTATTTATTCATATTTAAAAATGTTTGAGATCTTATTTGACGTAAAATCTGAAATTTTCTTTAAGCTGTGGAACAAAACTAAGTTCAGTTGATTTCGAAATAGTTCTTCTCGAACTGAATCCCTGGCAAAGAGCTTTCGGGCAGATTTCTTACAGATTGAGAAACTTAAAAATGATTTTATTTACATCTGAATCTGCAAACATTGAGTGTCGTAATTGAGTGTCATATCATTACTAAACTGAATATTGACTCTACACTTATATAAGATTAATGTTTTGTTTTAGTCTTAATAACTGGAGGCTTAAAGCCTAGAATATCTGAACATGTAATAGAGCAATGGTTTGACTAATATTTTAATAAATGAACTAAACTCTAAAAAAGTCTGAACCAAAAGTTGCAAAAGAGTGAATTGTAGTTAAACCATACATTTTATAAATGAGAAAGAGTAAGAAACATGATTCCTTAATTTGCTGACCAGACATCTTACTTAATACAACAAACACACACATAAGTAATGCACAAATACAGTACTGCAACTGTTATACACAGCAATTTAATAATAATGTTTGATGCTTATGCTCATTCTCATCAACTTTCATCAATAATTGTATGATAATTGTCTGCATACAAGAACTACTCCTCAGATCCTACAAAGTAATGCATAACTACTTTTTATATTCCAATATTATATTGAGATAAAGTATACAATTTTCTACAGGAATCTAATTTCAATCATAACTAATTCTTAACCAATTCATAAACCAAACTTCATTTGAATGCCAGTTCTTATAGGCTTTCATTCATTTGATTAATTAACTTATTCTATTAAAAAGAAATTCTCTAAACAAATGACAGATTATTTCATTTTTTGAACGTGTGCTCACTCTCATCAATCATGAATTGGGTGTAAAATTTGTTACATTTGTTGCAATTGTTCAGTAATGCGCTTATGATTTAGTTCAGGATTTAATGTATTACTTATTCAGATCTTTTTCTGAGTTTTCTAGATTTTAAGCAAATAAATCAAAATCGACTCAATATTTGTGGACAAGTCATGCAAACATCTAGTCATACAACTCAAAATTTGATGTAATATTTGCGTAACCTTTGCAGAAATGATAGAACCAAATGCATGTAATCGTAAATTAATTTGATTGCAATGAAAAATTATATCTCAATTAGAAAGCACTTAAAAATAGTTTCAAATCGTCACTATATTTAAGCTGATTTGGTTGAGGTTTAAAATGAAAAAAGTTGCAAATTCTAAGAAAAATGAATAAACTCAAGATAAATGAGCACTATTTATACTAATTATATGGAGACAAATGCGTCTGAAATGTTTAAAACCATAATCAAAATGATAACTATAGGCTTATAATTGTTAGTTTTTAATTGAGTCACTCCAGTCTTCGTTATGAATAATAATGTCTACTTTTGAATAATTTAAGTAAAAGAAAAGGTAATGTAAATGTGAAATTTAATCTCAAGCACTTTCATAGAGACTTTCAGAGCTTTCATCTTATAATCGTATTCAAAAAGTTTTGAAATATTTCATTTATATTTAATAATTACTGTCAGAGCGTTGCAAAGGGTTGTATAGTATGTCAGATTATGTAAGATTAGCCAAATGTGTTTCAAATGTAAACCTTAAATGTATGCCTTTTGTTTCAATACTATTTTCAGTTTTTGTTTCTAATTCTATTCATGTATTTTTATTTATTTAATCAAATTCTCATGTTTTTACTGAATTGTTTGTTCACGAACTTAATTCAAAGCAAATTTCGTACAACTCGATTGATCAACATTTAAAAAAGTTAATATTTTTTAGGTATAAAGAACTTTATACTCATTGGTTTGAACATTTTATAATGACTTTTATATAGAGGTAAAATAAAATAAAATATTCTCAAAAACAAAACATTTTACTCCTTTTTCATTCAAAATTTGTCAATCAATCAAATGTTTACCAATCAGTTGTAATTTTTACTCAATTATTTATTTACTTTATACAGTAATAACTTTGGAAGAGAGAAATGAAAACTTTTGTCATACGTTAGCCAAAGAAAGTATAAATTTGTTCTCTCCTATCACTCAAAAGTTGAATAGAAAATGAAATATTTAATTAATTAAATTAAATTAAATTAATTAAAGGAGGTGTAAATTAAGAGGTTGCGTACATTTTTATCTTAATATCTCAACTATTACTCAAGATTTTTTTGTTTACATGAGTAAAATTACTCAATAAACATGTGCTTTATTTATAAATAAATTTATATTAAATTATGTTAAATAAAGTTAAAGTAACAGACATCCAAAGACAGGCGTTCTCTAAACAAGTTGTGCACTTTTATGAAAACTATGCCAACAAAAATTTCAAAATTAAGTGTAGTTATTTAGGCATCAATTTCAACAATTATTAATAGATATAAGAAAACAGGAACCGCAGAATTGAAGAAAAACTCGCAAGAAAACCCAAAATACAATATTTGCTTTCAATTGTGATGAGGGGGTATTTATTGAAAAGTAAACTCTTGTTTTGATCAACTTATAACTTGAAATTGAGGAAAGACTTCAACTAATTCTCAATTTTACCCTTCAAAATTCAATTATTTGCAAACCTTTGATCCCATTTCTACATTTGTAATTAAAAAGTAATTAAAAATCTGTTATTTGCACATGTGTTGCATAAGAGTAGCCGACATCAGACTTGGCTAAGGGTGGTGTGTGCCCGGTATGTGCCCGGGGTGTGCCCGGCATGTACCCCTCCCCAAGAAAATTTCAGGCTAAAAAAGTTACCTCAAACAAGTTTTGCAAAAAATCTAAAAAAGTATACCTGGTTTGCCTTTTCATAAGAAAATTATCAATGCTTATGTGTAGACATTAAGGAATTTAAAGTTCAGTGAATTATCAATAAACGCTTTAATATTCTTATAGACGGAAATATATTTTTGTGAAAAAATTTAGCGAGAAATTTTGTTGTTCAAAAATTGTCTTTCAAACCTGATAAGTTTTACCTCGATTTTGAAGATCTCTTGACCCCTCCTGACCCTATCGAACTTAGCCAAGTCTTGAATTATTCTTCAATTATTAATTCGTAACGCATTTCATTAAGAAGTCGCAGGTATTGTCGTCTTTCGTACTTTATTCAAAGAGACTAGAGATCTCCGTCTATTAGAAGATGAAAAGTTTTTATGTTTAAGTGATTTGTAACGGAAAAACGAAATTCAATCAAATTTTGATATTTATTGAGAAAATAATATATAATGCAATAATTGATTATTTATTTTTTCATTAGTCGTCCAATCCGTAGATTTGAAAAAGAATTTAAAGAAAATATTTTGTTCATTGAAATTGATGTAAATTTGGCTCAAATATTGATATTAAAAGTTTTGATAGGGATTAATACAGGCTTTGAATAGATTTTAGCGATCATGTGACAAACCTGCGACTTCTGTATCATTTCAACAATTTTTGTAAATTTTTAGAGAATTCTCAGTTTCATCTTTTGAATGAATAACTATTTTTTCAAACTCTCCAAATTCTGCTTTTGAAAATGATTTCTCAAGATTTTATCATTTGCTATGTTATAATCGCGAAAAGTTCATCTCTAGTATCCATGAAGGATGTGCTCATTTTTCAGATCTGTTCAGTAGTTCAGTAAACTTAGAACTTTTGTCTTTTGAAAAATAACTGCAAAATTTGTTCAAAAATTAAATACATTATCAAATTTAGCGCTTAACGGCTTTTCTTTGTAAAAATCTCCAAAAATCAATGCATTCTTCTTAATAAGTTTCATTAGTGGAACTTTATTCACATGGCATTTGTTTATCAGTAATAAATAAATATTATTATTCTCTAAACGAACTCCTCTTTCATTAGATTATGAAAATTATTACTTATCTAGTATAGTATTCTTCCAAATTCTGGTCATTTATAGGGTGTTAAATAACGGAGTGTTCATTTATGAGTTTTTTGCTCTATGACATAACGTTTAATCATGAAATATAATGCAAAACCTAAATATCAAATTATTTAATTGCAAATATTGAAGATTAACATTATTTAAAGATTTCTGACTCTCAAATATCTGCATACAGAGAGTTATCTGAGACTTTAACACCTGTATTTTAACATTAATCTAAGTGCTTATCATTTAGTGTCGTTTTTGAGTGCATTTCTAAACAGTGAAAAAGTTTGATATTTAATAAATAATAAAATAATAATTCAATTTAAAATTATTATACATTTTGTTAATAAAGATTTTGAGTTTTTTAAATATAGTTTCGTTAAAACGTAATTTATATAATGTAACTGAATTTTTTAGTCTTTGCAACTCATATATGAACACTCCGTTATTTAACACCCTATATCTGCTTAAATTTACATTTTATTCATGCAAAAAAAATATTGAATTATCCAAAATCTTACCTTTAAGGTGTCGATTGATGTCGATGACAATTAAGTTGATTCAAGTTTTTTGTCACTGATTCTAACTATATCTTTGATTTAGAAGTTGAAAGAATGTTAATTATGTGACTTGTAAATGATGATCAAACCATAATTCAAAGTTATGTAAAGTAATCAAAGTCTTCCAAAATATATTATTCAATTTAAAGAAAAATTCAAATTTCAACGGTTTTCCGTCTGAATATATGCGGAGAATTCGCTATTTTTTAGAAAATATCATCAAAAATATATTTCTTTATTGAATTAAAATTGATTAATATCTCTGACTCTCTACAGGTGTAAAATTTTGACATTGACTTGAATATGAGAGCATTTTTGGTTGTTTTACTTGAACTGCTATCTGAAGTAACTTTGAATATACTGCCTATAGTTTGTCACTGACTTGCCTCAGCCTTAAGACATCATGTCAATTACATGCGCATTCATTCGCACTTCAATTGTATGTGAACATCAAATTCAAAAAATAATTAGTTATTTTGTTTGTTTATTCATTTTTTAAACAGAAAAACAACGATAAAAAAGATAAAAATTCTAATTTTCACTAAAATACTTCTTAATTAGTTAATACAGCTTCAATTGAACGCTTTTTCAACGAAGTTGAGCTTTGATTGCATGCAAAGCAATGATTCAACAATAAAATCCCATTGAATTTATATGTTTGAAATATAGGGGTTTCGTTAAACTCCAAGATTATCCCATTTCACTAACTTGATTATAATCTTAATCTTGAACTCTATTAAGGATTTGATGATTGAGTAAGATTTTGTGCTGAATGCAAGTGAAGTGTGATCTGAAGATGAGTATTGAAAAATTTGGAGCTACAGTTTGACATTTAATAAAAGAGAGTTTAGCCAACTTTCAAGTTAACAGATGATTAAAGTTTTTTAATGGGTTCCAATTCGTTAAACATGAACCTTTATTGCCAATAAATATTTGAAATTTTATTTGTATACAGTTAAAGATATTTTTGTGAGCCTAGAAAGCTAATTGTGATCAATCAGGTTTAGCTAATTAAGTCTACAGCTATCAAATGAGAATCGTCGAGATTAATAACATAGAACTTAATTAAAGCTCTGTTTTTATTGATGCCGTTTATTTCATAAGTGCAAAACCGACAGAATGTGTCATAATATTGAAGATTTCTAACAATCAACGAAATTAATTCATTTTCATAAGTGTATGGCTTGACATTCGTTGAGATGCTGTTTGACAACATCCGGACTTATTGCAAAAGAAATTAAGAAAAATAGCTAATTATTCATAAAAAAAACTGCTTTGAGCTTAACTTTATTCAAATTTTCACACATAGTTTTTAATATATGACGGTTTATAGAGAAGAAACTTCTTAATGCATTAATAAAAATTCAATTCAAAGTAAGAGAATATATAATACATTGCTTTAAATGATAACTTTTCACATCATTAGATTAAATCAATGTTATCTATACTTTCATTTTCTAATCACTAATTTTATGCAAAGTTATCAATTCAAGAAAATTTTGAAGCGAAATAAATAGTAAAACTTTAGTTGAAATAAAATTCAATTTTTTAACAGCACCACAAATACAGTCTGTGCCCGATTATGGCAACTATTTTTCAGAGCCCGGGCGACTTGCCATAATTGGGGACAGACTGTATTACATTTAACCAAA
>JAQFZT010002741.1:0-10829 GCA_034696325.1 Camisiidae sp. | reverse complement strand
AACTCTTATTATTTATAAAAATTTCAAAAAACAATATAAGCGACTTTACCCCCTTTTTCTTTAAGTCCATTTAATTTCATAATGGGATAGTTCAAACTCTATGGGCGCTCCCCCCCCACGTCCCCCAAGGTCATATATATCAAATGAAAGATCTCGATGAGTAGAACAAAAGTTGCCATGGACCGAACCAATCGGAGGATAAGTTTTCGAGTTTTTGACCGAACTTCAACTTGAACTTCAATGAAGATATTAAAATGCGGGTTATGAGGGTACCCGCAATTATTTTTCTATGGGTTGCAGGCGGGTGCGGGTACATGAATATACTCAACAAAAGACGCCGAAATATACCTGTTTTTTGAGCCACGCCTACTTCTACATTTTCTAATTTAAACGAATTTATAAGTGGGCGTACCCTCATAAAAATCATATGACATATGAACTCTATAGTACTTGATCAGACAAGTCGAATCATACCTTCTTCATGGAGGTATGCCTACCCGTTTGTAAGTTATGCCGACTTTTCAAAAAATCATATAAAATTGACCTAACTCAAGCTATGCCAACTTCACCTTTAACATGCTTTTTCACCATAAACTAAACTTTTCTTCCTTATAAAAGGAGTGCTTGTGCTAATAGAAGGTGTCTATTGACTAGAACGTGTCGTTTAAATTATGTCCGGCACTAATTTTGGTCAAAATTTGTGATTTAAAAAATAGGTGTATCTTTTGAACGGATAGGCGTGGCTCTTTGAAATAAAAATATCAACTCCACTCATTAAGGACTTTTGAATGTATTTATTATTTTATTTTTATGATGCTCTGTCCACTGTCCACTCAGAAATAAAAACAAGAAATTTCAAGGTAGGCGCGGTTATTCAATCGGTGGGCGTGGCTCCAAAAAAGGTATATTTCGGAATTTTTTTTGAGTACTACAAGATGAAACCGTTTCCAGGGGTGGTGCCAAGTTTGTCCTCATCGACCGAAATTTGAACTGGCCTTCGGGTCTAAGGGGGTTTCCGACACACTCTCACGATTGCTTAATTGATAGTTCAGTTGTGTGATAATATGCTCTTACAACTAAGCTATCGGAATTACATTTTTCCTCAGCTTTGAGTAGAGCTTTCATTTAATATTCCACAAAGTTATAGCATTATGAAAAACAGTTTTTAGGATGATTGTGAATGACCCTCACATATTGTAAACATAAAGTCAGATCGACTTAGACGGCAGACACCTCTAATTCAATATGCTTATATAAGTACAGACAACAAGAAATGTTTCTTAACACGATTGGCTGCATAGCATTGATTTCTTTGAAAGGAAGCATTTTGGAAGGGTACTTTTGCTAACAATATTATTTAATTATAAAGATTTTTACTTAAAAATATAAACTACTTGTTTGCAAACAAATACATACGTCCTTACCGCAGTGCCGTACCCAGGATTTTTCTGCTAGGGGGGCCAAGTATATGAAAATGCCAAATTTATTAGTATGTTACGTCCAGCAATGGGAGTAGTAACGCTATTGCAACCCCTTTCCCTCCGAAATTTCCAAATGTTTATTTGAAATTTAGTTTGCTATAGCTCCACTAGACATATTTAGCTCTTTATTCAGGTCCAAAAGAATACTTACCCCTATTAAGCCTCACCAAACAATTTAAACCTTTATTTAGCTATAGAAAAATGGTTGGATCCTTATTTAGCCCCTCTCCCTAGACCTTAATTCCTGGTTACGGCATTGATGTTTATTAGGTGTCCTTCCGAAATCCCAAAAAATAGAATCTCGAAATAAGAAAATTGATTGTATTCTTAAGCTTATTATTTCAACCCATTAATGAAGGAGCAATGGTGGAAGGCACTTGTCCATGCGTAACTTTTCCATAATCTTTATTATCCCTATGTCCTTGTCCATAAACTAAAAAATAATTTTTTAAGACCCCATTCAGCCTTCACCTTCACCAAAAAATGAATCGGTTACATAAAATGATATGAAATAATATATCTTATTTTAAAAGTTAAGTTAACACAGCGAGAAACCTCGAAGGATTGATCGACCGGATAAATTTGAACCTCCTGCTTTTAAAGGTCTTTTAAATTATTGAAAAGCAGAATGAAAATGATTACTGAAAGAGTATTAATAAACTTTCGCTTTGAGCTCAAAACTCAAATTCAGGTTCATTAATCTTGAAGCTCAAGCACTGTTAAAGAAAATGTAAGCAATTTTAAGCTTTTAAAGTTTTTCACTGAAATACCAATACTTAAAATCTTAGCATTCAGAGAACGTATTGAATAAATAGAACAATTGAAATGAACTTCTTTTATATTAGATTTTACTTCACTTCACGGCATTTCTTATCTTTCTCAGTAAAAGTGTTTAGTATTGTACTCTTAATTATCAAAAATATAAGCTTTAAGTTTAGAGTACTAAAGTATCATCTTGTCTACAGATTTCACGTAAACGTACACGTAAATTTCTGGGGGGGGCCTGGGCCCCCTTGGCCCCCTAAGTACGGCACTGCATTACCGTTAGGCATCCTTAAAGCAAGTGTGTATTTGTTTACAAACAAGTAGTTTATATATTTAAGCAAAAGTCTTTATATTTAAATAATATTGTTAGCCAAAGTACTACCCCTTCCAAAATGTTTTCAAAGAAAGACTTGTTATGCAGCCAATCGTGTCAAGAAATATTTCAATATATAAGCATATTGAGTTAGAGGTGTCTGTCGTCTAAATCGATCTGAATTTACGTTTACAAGTATATTAAAATTAATAGTATAACCAAAAATAGTTTGCACAAAAAACTAATTCAACTGTCTTTATAAACTTTTATTAATGTCTGTAAAATAATTGAAACGAAATGAATAAATTACTTATTCAGTGGTATAGAATAGAATAAATGTTTAATTTAGTTGCTTTCAAAATTAGAACCTCATTAAAAATAAATTTGATATACTTATAAACGAGAATTATCTATCGATTTGATATAATTGAACAATTTGAATGCAGTATTCAAATAAATAATTATAACTCTCAAAAATAATTTTATACTTCTCTTAGTTTCAAGAATTATAGAAGTGAAATAATGGATGAAAAATATTTGGATAAACAACTTAAAGATTCTTTAATAATTAAAAATATTGACAAACCTTTTTATAAATATGGAATGATTTATAAGTTTCAAATCGATCCAAATTGTGCTGATTATGAAAACTTCATAAATAGACAAAAAAGAAGAAATCTTTTAATTTTAATAGTTTTCATTTTCAATTTTCTGAGACAATTGATTTACCTGAAAATAATCAACAATAATAGAGTGCCTGACTATGGGTTTGACTTCACTCAAGAATTGGGAGGACTTGTAATATATCATTATTTTTCAGGACTTTTCTTTTGTGCGATGAGTATTGGATTTTCTTATTATTATAATTCTGGAAATGAAACTGATCTAAAATGGATTAAAATAATAAAAGTATTGAAAGGCATTCTACCCATAAGTTTGTTGAATATTGAAGACATAAATGCATATAAAAAATTTGTTTCACATGTAAAAATAATTTTCAATTTGGTAAACATGATGGTCAATAGTCTATTGATTTCTTGTTCTCTAATGATTATTGTTTATATATTTTTCGTTTATGATTTTTGGTATTCAATCAAATATGGAATCATATCTTGTATAATATTTCAATTTTACGCCAATTGCACTGTGTCTATAGTTTACTTGAACGCATTCTATTTCTATCTAATTTGCTATTACTGTAAAATCCAAGTTAAATCTCAGCTCAGAAAATTTGGAGCTCTAATGGATAAAACATTGGTATCATTTGTCATGACCGATAAATTGATTATAGATCACAGTATAATGTGTGATACTATTCAGATATGTAAT
Source organism: Camisiidae sp. (assembly GCA_034696325.1). Taxonomy (NCBI): domain Eukaryota; kingdom Metazoa; phylum Arthropoda; class Arachnida; order Sarcoptiformes; family Camisiidae; species Camisiidae sp. The sequence goes on along the minus strand of JAQFZT010002741.1, from coordinate 6,941 downwards.
GAGTTTTGGAAGAAGATTTATTGTTTGATTATTTTGGGTTTAATGCCGTTTAATATAATTTATTTGCATCAACTTCTGTTTGAAGACGTATCAAGAGAAGCATTTATTATAGAATTCCTTGCATTCAATATTGCTTTTATGAGTTTATTCTTCTCAAACCTGTTAACGGCTCAAGTTTCGAAAGAAGTTTCTAAATCTCATAGATTTATCTATCAATTATTAATTAAATTGGGACCAATTGTCTGCACGAAACGAAAAATCAAAGTAATATAAATTTAATTATTAAATCAATCTTCTTATTGTTTTAAAAATTTTTCAAGTAGTTATTAACAATTTTGGAAAGACTTAATAATAATAATACAATCAGAATAGGATTTTCATGTGGTAATTATTATGTAATGACACCTTTTACAGCATTTAAAGTAAGTCTAATATACTTAAGTATAGCTCAAACAACTATATCTAATCTCTTTTTCATTCAACACTCAAGACTTTGGTATTATTTTGCCGTTTCTTTATATTGATTCATAAATTATCATTTTCTCTCAAAAGTTAATTTTGATATTTGTTATTAAATAGCATTTACAAGTGCTAAAAATTGATGATACTCTTGATTTGTTCGTTCCAATTGTTGTATCAGAAGTTACATGTTGTAAATTTGAATAAATGATACACTTAAACAGTAATTTACATAAGTTTGAAATAATTGAAAATAAAGAATCAATAATAAGTGATAAAAATACCAAACTTTGAGTTAGTTTCAATGCCTCAGTTAACTTGTCGGTTGACTCAGAAAATTTCAGATCTTTGACACAGACTTGTCTTGAACCCACTTCAACTGATAGGATGAGTTTGAAATTGGGTACAGAGAAGCACAGGTTGTCTACCGGACTATACTCGAATCAGGGATTAGCAAAGGGCTAACCCTTATATATTCATAAAAATTAAAACTTGAAATTTTTTTAAGAAGATATAAAATTGTTTAAAATCAATTTATAAGATATAATTCATTTAATAAAATTTATGCTTAGAACAAAAAGCTTATCTTTATATACAGTATAAAGTTGTGCTTTTTCAACATTACTAACCAGAAAATATTAAATATTTGTATATTGTACTAATGAATATTTGGATATGTTTCTAGTTTAAATTTTATTCTTTAATTAGAGTGGTTTCATCATAACTCAAATTATTATTAAGAGTACTCTTAAGAATAAAATTTAAACTAGAAACATATCCAAATATTCATTAGTACAATACAAATATTTAATATTTTCTACCTGTACCTGTATATTGAAATTTTGAGAATCATCAGATTTCGAGATTATTGATCGCATCTCACTATTTTATATCAAATAAATTTATGTAGTCGTCAATAATACCAAAAAATAAGTCTATTCTTGTCTCAATAAGTTCAAAATGAATTTAGTTGCTTAGAAACAAAAATCTCGTGCTTAATTACCTTTTTTGATATTGAAAACAATGCAATTAAATTTCTTCATTAAGAAATGAAAATCGATCAAATCTACCACTATTTTAAGATATAGTTTTAGATTTCATTCGAGTCAGAACCCGAAAAGTAATTATAGAATAAATTTTCGAAATAAAACTTCTTTAAAAATATAACTGAAATTTAACTGAAAATGGATTATTATGAACCTATTGTTGATGTTGATAGACCTTTATATAAATATGGAATGATATATAAATACGATATTAATAATTATTTTAAAGACGATGAAAAGCTGATAAAAAATCAAAAATGGAAATGTTTTTTAATCTTTTTATTTATGGTTTTCAATTCATTAAGACATTTGATTTATATAAAACTACTTAAAGATGGAAGAGTTCCAAACTATTGCTTTGATTTTACTCAAGAAATGGGAGGACTTGTCATTTATTTCTATATCGCAGGCGTAACCTGTTCTGCAATGAGTGCCGGATATAATTATCACTTTTTCACAGCAAATCCATTAAACTTGAAATGGATTGAAATAATCAAAGTATTGAAAGGCATTCTTCCTATAAGTTCAATGAATATTGAAAATGAAATGATTATAAAAAAATTTATAACTCATATAAATCATATTGAAATGGCGGTCAAAATAATGTCTAAATTACTCTTAACTTATTTGATTCTCATGATAGTTGTGATCAATATATTTGTATATGATTTCTGGTATTTCATCGAATTCGGGATTTTGTCTTCAATACTTTATTATTTATACTGTTATTATGTAATAAATATAACTTTTTCAAGTATAAAATATTTTTACATAATATCCTATTACTGTAAACTTCGTATGGAATTCATTAACATAGTCACAGAACTGCTAATCGAGAAAGCATTTGTGTCATTCAAGTCAATTGATACATTGTTGGAGAATCACAACCAAATTTGTAATTCTGTCAACATTTATAATAAGTTTTGGAAAAATATATATCGTATAATAATTTTCGTTTTAATTCCATTCAATTTAATTTATTTGCATCAACTCTTATTTGAAAACTTATCGACTCAGACATTAATAGTGGTATTATTAGCTTCAATTCTCTGTATAGTATTCATATTCTTATGCAATACTTTAACCGCTATGGTGTATAAAGAATTTGTAAAAAACTTCATTATAATGTATAAACTATTCTTAAAATGTGGTCCAATGATTAACACTAAGAGGAAGATTAAAGTAAGATTCATATGAATATTACTTAGTTTTTTATACTATCTATTATTCAATTGAAACTTCAGTTAATCATAACTATGGAAAGAGTGAGTGACAAGAGGAAAAAGATAGGGTTTTCAGTTGGAAATTATTTCGTAATGACTCCTCACATTGCATTCAGAGTAAGTCATGAATACTCAGTATTAAATTTTCAAGAAAGTGTCATTTAAAGATTTTAATTTATATTTTTAGACATTCGTGATATTTTGTCGTTTTTTTCTTCTCATAAATAAATTATCGACTTCTTTGAAGGAATAAAATTATTTGAAATATTGTAGTATCCTTTAAATGTTTATATAAGTCAATTAATGAACTGCATCTTTAAATGTTCAACAATAACAATCCCACACATTCTTGTAATTGATTAGTAACTAATCTTAAATAGAAAGTATAAAACTCGATGTAAAATGATATACATTCGCAGTATGTCGCACAATGTTAAATGTGTGCACACATGTAGAGAACTTTTATAATGATAAACTTGAATAAAATGATAGTTGTAATGCTGCCGAAACTGGACTTCACTTAAACTCTAACTACAAATATTTTGTTCTTTACAATATTATACCAGAAAATGGACTCCTATGGCATGAAAAAGAATAAAACTTGAAATAGCCTGTCCTGACTACGGTTCCACGTCTTTTGAGCGCAAACTTTTGAGCGCACGACTTTTCCGCGCAATGACTTTTCCGCGCGAGACATATCAGCGCAAGAATTCTAAAAATTTTTATTAAGGTAAATAAATTTTCATGCAATAAAATCTTATTTTTAAAGCCAGTTTTGATTAATATCATTAAAATTAAACTTTTAATTCTGTTTATTATTTTAAAAAAATTGAATATTAATAAATTATTAAGTAAAAAATTTATTATTCAATTATAAATGTCAATTAATTTCCAGAATAATAAATTTTTTACATAATAATTTATTAATATTCAATTTTTTAAAAAATAAAAATAGAATTAAAAATTTAATTTTAATGATATTAATCAAAACTGGCTTCAAAAATAAGATTTTATTGCATGAAAAATTATTTACGATAATAAAAAATTTTTAGAATTTTTGCGCTGATATGTCTCGCGCGGAAAAGTCATTGCGCGGAAAAGTCGTGCGCTCAAAAGTTTCGCGCGGAAAAAGCATTGCGCTCAAAAGTCTGCGCCCAAAAGTCGTGCGCTCAAAAGTTTGCACTCAAAAGACGTACTACACATACCCCTAACTACACATGAATTGGTCAAACTTCAAAATCTCAAAACTTAACATCGAACTAACTTAAGGTCAATAAAATCAAAGCAGTTGTCTTCAAATCAAATTAAATGTTTAAAATTGATAAAAATTTAAAATAAAGGAAATATTTGACTGATTTTTGAAATTATATTTAAGAATAGTTACTATCAATATTCTGCTTAATATGATGGCAAATATTGAAAATACTATTACCGCTTTGTTATTACTAAGTTTTATTCTTTGTGTTTGAACACCAGATTTCTGATTAACATAATTTTCATAATGACTTGTAGTTATATTTGTAAGTTTGCATTTAGAGCCAAATTGACACTCACTCTTCACATTTTAAACACTGATTTCTCTATTAGCGTTCACAGATTTCTCATGTGTAATTCCTTGACTTTTCAATATATTCCTCAATTTTTTCTGGTACTTTCCGGGAAAATATTTTTCAATAGTACGTAATGGAGTTCTATTTTTGCTAAACAAATATATTTTGTAGGCTCTAATTAATTAATTTTTATTTGCTATAAATGTTTTGAAATCATTACAATTTTACTTTTGTACAAATTCCTATCATTTGTCCAAATTTTCTTCATTGTGCTAAAGATGCGTTTAATGAATAGTTACAAAAAGAAAGAGCATTAACTGTTTTGATAATTTTAGAGAGATTTGGTAAATCATTTGCTGTCAAAAGTTTGTACAATTTAAAATTGAAATTATAAAATTTAGAAAAATGATAAATTCAGTAAATATTTTCGACCAAATGTATTAATAAGTGATTTTGATAAAAACTTCTGTTGATTTTGTTATGCCTGACAACTAATTTGAAGCCTTCAAGATTAAAAGTATAAAGTATTCTCAAACTTAGTGTTTCATAATTTATATTCAATAATTACATCATTAATTATATAATCAGACCTCAAATTTGCTCCCATTTAAATTACTTAAAACAAATAAGTTCAATACTCGAACTTCTTTATATCAAAAAATTTGTGATAATCTGAGAAATTTGCAAAAGTAATTGAAATTGTAAAATCTGAAACACGTAATATTGGTGCGAATAGTCCAAAACTATCTAAAATTTTGGAATCAAACCTTTATAAGAAACAGATGTCAAACAGACTAGAGAGGGCTTTATATTGGAAATTTACGAAATATTTGATGGTTTTGCAAAACATTCGAAAGAAAAATGATAATGTCTTTTTAATTCTTCTTTAATGAATATTCTAGCCTTAATTAATATATTAACTGCAAAGCATATAATCTACTCATCGAAATAAAATAATTTAAAAGTCTATCGATTTTAATATAAATAGAAAGTTTAATTTATATTTTAATATAAGAGAAATATGTATTGTTTTGTAATGTAGTGTTCATTATTTGAATTGCACTGCATATCTGTTTTTGGATATTCAAATTTTTTATTTTAATAAAATATTTTTGAACAAAGAAAATATTAGTCCAAAAAATAAAACTTTAATTAGTTTTTACATCATTGAATCTTATAAATAATAATTCAAAGAGTATTACTTCGTTACAGAAGAAAATTATTAAGTCATAAATTCTCAGAAGAGTTGTGAAAATGACAATATTTCATAAAATGAGTCAATTGTGGAAAAATTTTAAAAATGAAGAAATAGATTTGAATAAACCATTGATGGATTATTTAGCGATTAATGATATTGATAAACCTTTATATAGATATGGAATGATTTATAAATATAACATTGAAAATAACTGTTTCGATAATTCAAAAGGAATTAGAACTAGAAAATTTAGAAGTTTTTGTTTCTCTTTGTTTTTAGCTCTAAGTTCAATCAGGTATTTTATTCTAATAATGGTAGCGAACAATGAAGGGGTTCCCGACTATTATTTTGATTTCATTCAAGAAATGGGTGGACTCGTTGTATATTTCTATTTCGTAGCATTTGATGTGTCTTTCCTTATGTTCGGATTTCATTATCATTTTAATTGTGCGAATGAATCAGTCATGAAATGGATTCAAATTCTAAAAGTTCTCAAAGGTATTTCACCTGTCAATCATTTGAAAATAAAGGATAAAAATTTAGTTAAAGCATTCGTATTGAATGCTAAAATACTACACAAAATGCTGTGTTTAATGATTCACACAATAAGATTATCTTTTCTATTGATGATAATTGTGGTCATAATATTTGTTTATGACTTTGAATATTTGGTCAAATTTGGATTATTATCTTCTATAATATTCTATATTTGGATCTATTTTGCAGGATCAATGGTTTATAACACTGTACAATATTTCTATACTGTGTGCTATTATTGCAAAATACGTGTCAAATCGATTAATATAAACACACAAAATTTAATTAATAGAACATTTATAACCTATCCGATGGTCGATCAACTTCTCAAAGATTATACTGAAATGTTTAATACAATAAATGATTATAACCTTTTTTGGAAAAAAATATTTTTTATTCTTGTTCATAGTTTCATTCCATTTAATTTAATTTTATTGCATCAGTTGTTGTTTGAAGATCTACCGGAACAGACATTCATAGCTATTCTGTTCACTTTTACTTTTGGTCTGATTTTTCTATTTTCATGTAATTTAATAACTGCTTCAGTTTTGTCAGAAGTTCTAAAATCAGAAAAACTCATTTTCAAGATGTCGATCAAATTAGGACCTATTGTTAACACAAAAAGAAAACTTAAAGTAATCAAAATTTATATCATAATTTTAAATGAATAATACTCTAAAAATAATATTTAAATTTAAATTTAAAGTTATGGACATTAATGGAAAGGATCACTAGTAAAAGGAGTCAAATCGGCTTTTCAAGTGGTAATCATTTCGTAATGACTCCATTCTCTGCCTTCAAAGTAATCAATTTTTGAAACGTTTGATTGTAATTAAACGAAAATTAACTTTTGGCTCTCTTTTGTAGACATTCATAGTTTTTTGTCGCTTCTTTCTTCTCATACATAAGTTGGCCTATTCTTTCAAAA
>JAQFZT010002740.1:0-10830 GCA_034696325.1 Camisiidae sp. | reverse complement strand
GCAAAGCGATGACCATCAATGTATTTCTCTGTATCGTGTGCTGTATTCTTCTGTATCCTTCTCTCTCCTTCTCTCTCATGCTATTCTCCTATAACATACTCAATAAGTACACTGACTATTGTAAAAAAGACATTGATATCTAAATTAAGTCCTAACTATCAACACGTATTTTGATAATTAGTATTAAAGGAAACAGGAAGTAAGCCTTCACTTATTTTTTGACACTTCATTGTTTTTAATTAGCGAATCGCGTTCTATTGCCTTATATTGAGCGCAAACTTGACTTAAAGATATATTTGATAAAAGGAAAGCCTTCACAAGTTTCGTCAAAAACTTTTTCTTATCAACTTTATGGTGCATTGAATGTTTTGGTGGAAAGCAAGCCTTTTACACACTATATGAAGTTGCCATCCATTTATGCATGTATTGGCCTCATAGCAATATCTCCTCTTTCACTACCAACTGCAGAGCGAACAATAGCGAAGAGTACTTTGTATGATCATCAAGTTTTATCTGTCTTCCTCTGCTTTCCTGGAACTGCTGCTGTGACGTTTACATCTTGCCTTTTTAGATATCAATACGTATGCATTTATATCTAACAATTGTATTTATTCCTCTTAACCGAGTTTTCTAAGCACAAAACGCACTGCTCTGGCATACCATACAATATATTGGTTACTCTTTTTTGAATTCAATGGTGAATTGCCTGCTTTTACTTCATTGCATTTGTTTTCCCTCTTCTAACATAATTATATAATTAAATCACAACTCAAGCCAACTCTTTATTACAAATCTAATCAACTGAAAGAGATGCTAACACTAATCGTAAATCATTCCTAACACATGATAGAGATCGGAATTTGGTGATGTCAGCTTTTTGTGTCTCCTTTTCAGTACAATAGTAGTCAAATCCCATGTTTTCTTCATTATATTTGTTAACAAACAAACTCTCAATACTTTTTAGTCGAATATAAAAAAATTCAAAACAAAAAATATCATCAAAATTAACTTAAACTGAAACCTCTTTTTATGAGTGATTTTGGGTAAAAATAAACTTCATATTTATGTGATTTCATATATTATTAAATATATTGTACTCAGCAGTTATTCAATATAAATTTGAGATTCAACTGAATTAAAGTCAACAAATGTTTAATGGATTTATTAAACTTGAGTTTCTCAGTTACACATTTCCGAAAGCTTTCATTAAATAAACTCAATTCTAGAAAACGCAATGAAATGCCTGAAGCTTACAGTTAAATATGAATTCATGATTTGCTAATACATTGATAATTCAATTTTAATGAATTTTGTTTTTAATGCAAACTATAAAAAGTAAATATTCAATACATTATATGTTTGATCTTTTTTGACTTAAACATTTGTCTCAATTGAAGGTAACATTAATTTCAGGATTAGATTTTACATAAATTAGGAAAATCGATACTTTATTGATTTAGGAAATTAACTCAATTTTTTTGTTCGCCTTTTCGGTGGAATTTAAAATTTCTAACTTTTTTAAGTTATATATAAATTATAAAAGAATTTCGATATTGAAATTTTAGTGCAATTGTTTATAAATTATAAGTTTATATTCTATCTATAGTTTCATACCTAACGAATCTCACTATGAATCTTGACTTTAAATCTCGACTATGAACACTCTTTTTCAAGTTTAAATTTAACAGAAGAAAAATTCGATCCTTATATTCTATTTTTAACATCAGTAAAAGATTGCAATCTATATCTATTCAATAGATAAATTCACAGATTAACTAATTGAAAAAATAGAAAGACTTTTGTGACAAATGATTCTTTCATTTTGTAAAATTATATTTTTAATAATTTACCTGAAAATATAAGAAATAAAACGAATTTTATAAATTTTAACTCCGTTTCATTCATTCAATTTCATTCACTAAAAAAAGATTATTATTATTAAAAATTAAAATTATTTGATTGATTTATACTTAAATATTTGATATGATATTGACTAAGAACAGCTCAAATATTAATTATAATTTTTTATTTTTAACTAGTCATTATTTTTAAATGAAATTCAATCGAAGTTTTCTTTGAAATATTTTCAATTTTTGATTTAAAATTTTTTTTAAATAAAAAATTTTCATTACTTTAGTCTTTTGGAACTTATAGAAATACAAAATAATGTAAAGATAAGTTTCACATGATATCCTCTTGAGTGATCCTCAAAAAGTGTTTGGTTCCCCCTTTGATTTTTATATTTAATTAAATATTTTTTATGTACTAATCCTCCAAATATTGATTTATAAAACTTGCAAGATTTTTGTGTGATTCGATGCATCAAAAAATTCAAATCATATTTTTATGTAAATTTTAATGCTTTAATTATTATTAATGATTTCTTATCCAATTTATGCATTGAAGTAATGAGTTTAGGATTGTATAAATTCATTTGGAATTTTTTGTTGGTATTCTAAATAGTAATTATAAATATCATTTATTCATATCAATTCTTACAAAAGCTGCCAATTTTCCAAAAATGAGGCTCTCGTGTCTCGAAAATTGATTTGTCTCGAGATCAAGTCTCTACTATTTCTGAAATTTCTGGATTTTCAAAAAATATAAAAAACTCAATATTTATTTGTTAATATTTTATTAAATTTAAACTTTAAAAAATTACTCTGTAATTATTAAAGTGATTATAATTTTTATTAAAATATATTAGTTTATTGACTTTTGGTTTGAAAATTTGAAACTAATCTTTATTAGAACTTAAGTTATACTATATTTTGGAATATAGGAAATAAGTATCAATAAAAGATAATATTCATATAAATCAATGTCGAGACAAGAATTTTTTTAATCGAAACGAGATTATATAGTAAAATATCTTATTAAATTGCATAATGAAAACTAATTGAACAATAACATACTTTAGATAAGCTGTTTAATCAGTAAGATTAAGCTCAAGGCATCATTTGAATTCATTACAAGGAAAGTCACTCAATGAACAGTCACGAAAATATGAATAAAAACATTTTAATTCAACACTAAGAATTGGAATATTTTACTGTCGATTAGAAACTTCATGTCAAAATGTTTATGAAATTAAATGGAACTTTAATTTTCTTTTTTAAATATCCACACGAAGAAAATGTTTCATAAATTTTAATCGACAAAAGCAATTGTTAACTCCAAATTGAGTTTAATTATCGATTGACCCCTGTATTAATCCCATATCGAAGTTTTCCCAAATCTAAGCCCAGATTAAAGTGAATTCTGATTCTAATTTACTTAAAATGTAAAGTTTTTTGATATTAAAATTCGATATTAAACAAAATGGGAAAACTATTTAATACAAATTAAGTTATGATTATTAATTCTAAATTTTGACAAATAATATAAATAGTTTGCATAACATGATAATTACTGTTGTGGAAAGTTATTCCAAAAAGCAAACACATAATTAAAATCTAAATATATTTTTTAGTTCAGTTGAATAAATTTACATAAATGTCAGAACTGACTAATAATTCTCAAAATCATTTCTTTTAATAAGCTTAAAACTTGTTACACAATCGAGAGCAGGACAAACTTGTTCTAAAGGTAGAAGAAAAATAGTTTTAAGTAATAAATTGTCTTGAAATTGATGCATAAAATGTACCTTTGATTATGTTAAGTATACTCGACAGCTATTAATTAATTATTTTTTGATTCTTATGGTAAAAAATAAAATTAAAATTTAAAGCTTAGGTTTAGAGCTTGAGTAAATAAAGGGTGACAGAATTTATATATATATATATTCTATATATGTATATATATATACGAGTTTATAAAACTAAAAGGTATTCAAACTATATACTGTAGTATCACATTATTTGGCGTAAATTATAAATATATTAAGAGAAAATTAAAAGATTCATATTTTAATCGAATATTCGAGATTGAAATATTTCGAGAACTATCTTACACTTGAATGCATGCACTAAAATTCAATTTAAATTGCATTGAACTAAAACCTTTATGTTTTGTTTTTAATGAGCCACTAATTTTCTATAATATTATTGTTGTCAAACTAAATTGAGCTTAAATTATGATTTTTAATGGAAGATTTTGAACAATTACAATAATATTTTAACATTGAATTTTCTCAATAAGTTTTATAGTACTATTATAAAAGCATAGTATTATTGTAACCTTATTTGTGCCATAATAGTGACCCTTTTAGATATAGTAACTCATATATTCGGCCACCTTTTAATAGATTTAATTGATTCCTATGAACAAAAGATCACAAACTCTGTTGATTGTTTTTATCAATCGTAAAACAAGCCAATTATTTAATCATTTATTATTCAGATCAAAACTATAATTTTAAAGCCGGTTTAAGAACATGATTGAAATATTAAATACTAATAAATAATTAACCTTTAAAGTAAAAAAATCGTAAATTAGGACACAGTTTCACAAGATAAATAAGTTATGAGTTTTGAAGTCATAACATTGATATTATATTTAATCAATCATACTATGGATATAAGGCGTAATATAAGATGAAAACACTAAAATTGTTTAGTGTGAAATAGTTATGAGCTCTATCATGATTTAAATTTGAAAACAAACATTTATTACAGGTGTAATGCGAAACTCAAAGAAATCTCTGTCAAGATTAATGAACATTTTGCATAAGAGTGAAAAACGTTTGGACACTTATACAAAGTGCGATGGATAGAAACATGATTAATGATCTTTCCTGCACAACGGTCTGGTCGAAAGCCAGAAACTGGGAGAATGAGAGGAAGTTCTGTGGGGCGCACAAATGCTCACAACTAAGTTTTGCTGCAAAACTTTAATTCAATGAAAACACAAAAATATAGCAAAACTTTCTCATACAATAGAATCATATTTTTGTCTGTTATCATAACACTAACCTTATAAAGCGTTTGATTTTTAGATAACTCTTATAATGATTAAATAATGCGTGCTCTGAATACATGATCGCAAGGAATATTTGGTGGCATTGAAAATAATATGAGTTAACCGAGTATTAAATATGATTTGAACAAAAGTTGTTTTCACATAGACTTGAAGTGAGACATTGCAGAAAGTGTCGCATTCACTTAATTTGGTTGAGTTTATGCTAATGAGTTAGATGTTTATTGCACTCTTTCGTAATGGTTTTTGAATGGGTTTTAAAATAGGGGAAACAGAGTTTGTAATGACTTCGTAGCCGGAGATCTGCATTCGAGAGCCCGAACAGACTGTTTACTTACTCGTTCCTGAGCTCAATGCAAAGGAGGGTTCCATTATTAATGTTAAAGTTTTATACTTGAGCTGAACTTAATATATTTTGGTGACGTTTAGCAATTGCACGTGCAATTACGAAAGGCAGGCCATCGGCCATTGGCCTAATTATCATCTCAATAGTGCCTCTCATTCTCCTCCTATTACTTTGTTGTTATTCTCATATTTGCTCAAAGTATTTGTTACAAGTAAGACGTCTTCGGGATCTTTACCATAACCAAACTGTTACAGTTTCATTAAATCATTTAAAGTGTTGTATGTCTTGTACAGTATGTGTTTTGTGGATATATTGTGCCATATATTCTATCATACGTTCTATCATAGAGTTTGCCATACATTCAACTATTTTAACCCTTAGCTGTGACAATATGTGAGCATTTGCCAGCATTTGCCAGCATTTTGCAACTTAACGCTTAAATGTATGGATAGATATTTGCGGCAATAATAACTAAACACCACTTGCAATGCTATATAGAGACTATAGTGTCAATTCTTTGCATAAGTTCCATGTATTCAACTATTATTATTAATGTAATTTGTGCTGTGATTGTTTAGGCCACTATTTACTGTGTCTATCTATGTTGTGAATGTTGTGACAATCATTTAATCTGATGTCTATTTTCAAAATGAATATATGTTAACATTAGACTCAAGTGAGACGTCCACCTCTTTAAGGACATAGAGATGAGATGCTATTTCATAGATCTGGTAGAATGTGAGCATTATTTGGAACGTTGAGTATAGTATGCAAATAAGGTTCATCAATGTGTGTCTTTGTCTGTGGTCTGTGTTCACAACTGTTCATTGGTTGCCATTGCTCTCATACATGTATAGTTTCTCATAGATTCACAACTTTTCACATTGGTTTGAGGCCAATGTATGCTAATGTGATTTTATTGAGACTTACTCTTACTCTTATCTTTTAGTGTAGCAACTGTTAAGTTGTACTCATACCATGTCTCATGAGCGCCAGAGAACAAAGTGAGACTGTCTTTGTTTTGTAGCTCAAACTCACTGATTACTATCCATTGGATTGGATTGCGTTCAACTTAAATAACAGTTGCCTCTTAAACATGAGCCATAACTTTTACTTTAAGTAAATCAAAACTCGAAGGGAAAAGTTTTATCTAGTTTTGGCTCCTGTAGTGAACCATAGCTTGTAATTGAATTTTTGGGAAACGAGATAAATGGAAGTTCAGATTTTTTTATATAGGCTTTTACTCTTTTACTGAGTGCTAAAAAAATGCGACTGAGAGCAAAACTTGAGTCTTGTTTTTGATATCAGGGGTAAAAGTGCTGTTTCTGTTCATGTCATTTCGATTTTCCGATGCAAAGCCTACGCCTCTTTTTCTTTTTTCCTACATCGGGCCCTTTTCTCATTGTATTTTGCTTTGCACGCAATATATGATCAATATATTGATTCAAAACTGACGAGAGAGCGAGCAAAGAGAAAAAGAGAAAAGTTGTCCACGGAATCGATGAACGCCCATATGGTGCACGCTCTATGATCCTAAACATTGCGATTGCACTCCTATCAGCTCTGAGTTTTAATTAGTTCCATAACTTACTATAACAACAATCCATATTTAGACTCACTTTTTTCGCCGAACAAAAACTTATTTCAATATTTTTACCATCATAAGAAAGCCCAAAACTAAACTAAAAATCATTTTCTAAAGTTTAGCATCAGAAAAGATATCATCAATTTTCAAGAACAATACTAAGAACAGTAGTCAATAAAAGTTTTATATCTGATTTTGAAATAAGTTTCAATTTTTAAAAACTCATTCAACACAAATTAAACTCATTATATCATAATATTTATTATTTTGTTACCAATTGATGATTTTCAAATAAATATTATAAGTTGAAACTTAACTTCAATATACATTCATTTGGATTTGTGTTCAATGGGGTTTCTTTCAAATAGAAATATAATTTAGTCTATGATTATGAGATTTTCTCTTTCCTTAATATGCAATTAAATTATTTTTCCAAAATCATAAGTAAAACTTTTATTCAGGAAAGTTCTTATTCAAAATTTGTATTGATATTCTATTAGGAAAACTTTCAAAAAAACTGAAGTATTATTTGAAGTTTGTTTCGTACAATAAATAAAATTTCTATATTTATCAGTAGTTTATTTTGTATAGAAGTTTAAAACAAAAATAGTAAATACTATAAATTTGTTTGTTTTATTAGACAGTGTTTATACGTTGAATTGACATTGAAATGATTTGGATAGTGTTAAACCGTCAAGTTTTATAGATGGTAAAAATATTTATGGATGCAATTAACGAAGGCCGTATGGGCTATTGAAGAAGGCCAATGATGGTCATAAAACATTTTGTGGGGTTCAAGCTATGTCTTGCGCACTGAATAATGCTCTGTATTCTTTTCGGTGCCGTTCGTATACATATTGTACTGCATCGTATGAGGAGGAAAGTAAGGCTGTAATAGTGATGGTCGATCATATACTAAGCAATGGCGGAATTCGTTTGACTTTTTTCGTTTCAAAATAAGATTATAATTTAGATTTTATGTCTAGTTTCACACAAAACAAATTGAGTTGAAACTACTTATTCAGTTTGAATTCAAGAATCATTTAAATGGTAAGTCTAGTTCTTCGCCATACTTTATCATTTAGAATAGTGTTCTTGTGTTGATTGATAGATAGATAGGTTTATGACAATTGTTTATTTTCACTAGAAATTCATTATCTCATGTGAGTTAAAGTTTTCAAGTCGTGTTTTTGACCGACTGATTGCTGTCAAATCAAATTATGCCTCTATTTGAATGACTGAATTGATCTGAATAGTCAAGAAAGTTTGACGACTAGTCATACGTGCCTTATTTTTGAGTGGATTTTTTCTAATAAAAAAATGCATGAATGCATACAAGTATATTAGAGATCATGGATGGGAAACCATTTTTGCATGCTTTGCAGTAGCGATTCTCATGCGAGTAGTTTTATGCATGAGACCAATGAGGAAATGGTTCGACATCACTGGGCTGTTATTTTCACGATTGCAGAACCAAATGATGGGTTTTGATGCTATACCTATTTCATAGTATAATACGGGTTCGCCGAAGGTTTTTCCGATTCGTGATAAATGAAAGCTTTGTATTGCTTTATAGAGCTCGAGGCTCTTTCATCTGCACTATGTCTGCACTACACTGTAATTTTCATTCTGCAATTATCTTTAGAGGAGCCAATCCTTCAAATTATTATGATAGCGGTCTATGAGGAAAGTTTTTCAATCCGAATCAAAGCAATCAGAGAGGGTTTCAACTCGTAAAAATTGCTCACTTTTTTCAGGTTCTCTTTTCAACTTCTGCTCCAATCATTTGAATACATAAAATTATTACGTTTCTGTCCAAACTATTTCTTATGTATATTATTTGTCTGCCATTTATCTCCATAGAGATGCGTGCTTTGAATGGTGGGACAACTTCTTTTGGTTGGCTGACAAATATAATTAACATGAAATAATTTTTATTGGAGCTGCGATCAAACCAACTCGCCTGTACTCACCTGACGAAATAGGTGTAACGAAATTGTGATACAGCAACATAATTATAATGTTCTTTATCATCATCAATGCCATTCTGTTCAAATCAAATATTTTTTGCATATAAATCTTGTCGCTCTCACCATAACTCTTGTGTTCGCTTTACAATTGATTATTGAATTGCTTGAAAATTGTCAAATTTGGAGAATGGAATCGATGTCAACTTGATTAATGATGAGATTTGATGACACCTTGAATAGAGTCATTTACGAGTTACCCTGTAGACCCGGGCTTTTGTAGACCCGAAAGAGTCAGAAGCTCGTTTCTACAGGTTTCTTGAAAATGTCCAAATCATTACTTAATCATTTCAATATTCAACCCGCAACTGTTCGTACCATTTATTTCCATCTAAAATTCACTCATTTTTTTCTCTTTAAGTGCTTCACTTCCAAGTTTAATTCTATTGATTTTATCAAATATTTTTCATATTTTAATTCGTAGATGACCTCATCAAATCTTTTTATTTTATTGATGAATATAGTATTTGTAAAAAATGTATTCTGGTATCTGAAGGTTTTCTTGGTTCTCGACTTTATAAAGGCATAGGTTTTTATTATTATAAATCACATTAAGATAAGCCTTTTGTTGATAAAGATTTTTAATTAGTAAGTACTGGAATCCACGATTCCAGAAATCATGCAGGAATTGACAACTGATTCAGATAATCATCGTTTACTGACATTCATCGATTAATTTTAATATTGTCTCAATGTTACTTTCAGTCATTACTTACAATTCAAGATCAATTAAATAGACTTCAGTCAGAATAAGATGATTTCAAGTCTTAAAAAGTTTTTAAAAAATACGTTTTTGTTGCCAAGAAAATATCTCAATAATTAAATTTCTACGTTTCCCCTTATGACTAATTTTTATTTATCACTAGATTTTTCTGGATCTAAGAGTGCCATTTGGCAACTGTTGTACTTAACATTTTGAATTAAATTATAATTTTAATAAATTAATTTCATTTAACGGTATATTCAAAGGCATTTAACAATAGATGCGATTAAGTCTTAATTTCTATTCATTCGGTGTTTATAACTCTATAACTCAAATCAATTTGATGTGAATCATAGTTAACATGAATAATGTTAGTTTTAACGGTTTCTTATATTATATCTCTTTCCTTGAATTATGTACTATTAGAGTCATACTCTTTCAATAATAACCCTTTTGGCGGATGAAAAATTGCTCATAAGTTAATAAGAATGTGTTGACACTCACCGTTTATTATATAATCTTTTATATCAAATGAAAGAATAGGTTATTATTTAGGGGTACTTCCGAAATCCCAAAAAATAAAGTCCAAAAAACCAAATCCCAAAATTAAAATCCCAAATAATAAATTCTCAAAACAAGTGCATTCTTTAGATTACTATTTCTATTCATTAAGGAATGACTTACTATATTCACAAGGGATTTATTAACAGGTGTTCAACCTTTGCAAATTTCAAGTTAATCACATTAAAACTACGTTGAGTTTTCTCGTTCATTGTTCTAATAATTTAAAACTTATTGTTTCATAAATTGGTTTCAATTGTAAAGAAAATAACTCTAATATTTGAGCAAAAAGTAGTTTTCAATTTGAATGATAATAGCATTTTTTGAGATTTTATTTTTTGGATTATATTTTTTTATGTTTAAGATTTTGGTATTATATTTTTTGGGATTTTAATTTTGGATTTGGTTTTTTGGGATTTTATTTTTTAGGATTTCGGAAGTAAGCCATAATTTATTATCTTTTCAACACCACTACATTGTTTGCTTATCCTTGAACTGCATATGAGCTACACTTCCTTTGGTCCAAAAACATGATTGAATTGAGCCCTGAATGTAATATGAGTGACTCCGAAGGATTGAAATACCCGTTTTACAAAGTTATCATCAACAATTCAATCTATATAATAAGGAGCAGATATGTGTGTCTGTCTGTCCTTCTATGCATTCTCAATGTGGACACTTTAGACCCGAA